>JAWQUT010000062.1:1540719-1553830 GCA_033807755.1 Ellobium chinense
AGAGAGAGAGAGAGAGAGAGAGAGAGAGAGAGAGAGAGAGAGAGAGAGAGAGAGAGAGAGAGAGAGAGAGAGAAATGAGGAGGAAGAAGAAAGAAAAGAAAGAACTGATAATACAAAAAAAACAACAACAAAAAACTGAGTATTTCTGACCTTCTGACCTAATCACAGAATGCGCATGCTCCCCCACCCCCACACCACATTACAATCACTATCCAACATTAATATCATTCATTCATGTCGACGTATAAGGTCATAACTCACATGACTTAAAAGAGAGGAATACGACCATCTGTGTCAACATAGGTATCAAGAGATGGTAAACAGGATGACAGACCAGGTTTTACTGAACCCTGCCGAGACCCTGGGCAAAACTCACCCCCGAGAGAAGCACATATTACAGTCTATTTGGAAGATCCATCCAAACGTATTGCCCGTCCCCAACCCCATAGAGGTTATTCTTTTCCTCATCACATCTGCCCTTTCGCGAACTTTTCTGCTACCAAACGTGTCAAAACAGATCAAAGTCCCACAAATCATTCTTAAGTCGAAGACAGGTAGGTAAATATGGCTTGTCCTGATCTCACCGAAGACTTCTTTTCCCTCTAACAGCCTGAAGGTTACGGAGGGTAGAATCCCCAGCACAATCCTTAATGACTTAATAATCACCCCTACACGTAAACACATCAAGACGCCATGGAAAAGAGATGGCTCGGGTATTTTGTCAGTAAAAGACGCCACAGATCACCGAAGACAAGGACCCCACGTTTCTGGGAGTTGTCCGTGGAGGGACAATGCAGTCTTCTCAGGACCGTAGCTGCCCATCCCGACACCAGTAGAGAAAGACCACGAGGATTAAGGAGCGTCCCCCCCTTTCACAATTCGATCCAAGCTCCAGTCAAAGAATGATGAGTATTATAAAAGTCAACTTTTCACTAAAGCTAAGTATACATGTCTTTAGGGACTTTCCAAACCAGGCAAAGGAGATGTGAATTCATCGAACAGTAACACTGCAGCGACAAACGAGTAACGGGATAGAAGGTGCGGATTTAGCTACGGCCCTGGTCCCGCTCCTTAGTATTGTAATAATATGCCCACAGTTTTAGACCTCTTTGGAAAGTGCCATGGGAAGCCGAATAGGAGACTCAAGACCACTTCTGATCTAAATTCTTCTCTGAGTTAGCGTCAGCACACACTGTAACCAGCTTAACTTTCTCTCAAGATTGCAGGAGTCTAATTGGTCAGAAAATAAAAGAAGACTATCAGTGTCAGTAATAGCAGATTGTGTAGAAATAATCTTATAATGTGAAACCACACCGCCAAAGTGGTGAAATCCAGGCCTGAGTTTGTTAAAAAAAAAAGAATAGTAGCAGGCAGTGTTTTCCAATGGCTTCAGCGGGTTTCATTTGTGCTGGCCTGAAGTCTGCAAAAGAAGGCCAAAATTTTAACCCCTTTTCACCTAAACTGAAATTGTGAAAAATCTGAACTACTGACTGCCATGGAAAGAGTTTATAATTTGAGCACAGTAGTGGCACCATATCTGCGGAGTAGCCTTGGCCATCTCGGAACGTTTCTGTGATTCAAGGAGAAAATGTTATTATGTAGCTCAAAAGGGCTTTTACAATTTGTCTCCTGCAACCTCAAGGAAGGCGAACCTGGATCACATGTACTTTACGGGCTGTAAGTGTCATTGCTGGTCTGTGGGCTTTTCTTGATGAACAGTGGTCAGAGCTGAGTTACGGCACTCTAGACATAGATGGATAGGACTTGGACTGCTGTGGCGTCACGGCCTGCGACAAAAGAAGGGCGACAACGCCTGATTTAATTCGAGGGTAACTCGATATTTTGATCTGCCGAAGATAAGCGTTTGTGTTGAGTGTCTGTCGTCAGTGTGACTGAAAAAGAGAACTGAAAGGAGAGGGCGAAAGGGAAGGATGAAGAGAAAGGAAGAAGAAGTAACGATGATTTGGTAAGGTTTGGTAAGGTTTTGAGGTTCATTCAAGAATGATGTTCACATTAAAGGCACTTGAACGTTCAGAATACTACGACACATTCAGATGATGCTCTCCCAAAACCTGAATCTCTATAAGAAAGGATAAAATAACTTTAAAATAAGATGTTTCTTTACTCATCCTTTGAAAGACATGTTTTGTTTACAGTCGATCTCCATAGATAATGTGAAGACTTTCCACTCGGATGATATAATATAAGACATGAAATACTCATAAACACCGCAGTTTTGTTACCCATAACTATCTATTTGAATAGGTAACAGTGGAATAAATAACAACACTTTACAGATACATGCATTGTGCATTATTGTTCATACTCATATTGGCACTCGATAGGATACTGAATAAGGATAGATCATCATAGAACGAAATTCTCCCGTTTGACAAAGCTTCAAATAAAGAAAGTGATTTAGGATTATAGGTCAAAGTAAATTATAAAATCCTAGCATTTTTTGAAATCCAAAAGTCGATTCCTGACAATTGAACTGGTTCAACAGATTTGCTCCATTCAACCGAAGTCATCGATCTACGATGGCAATTCGATATATCCAGAGTAACCATAGGTTTTAATGTGCTGATACTCAAATAATGAGAGGATGAGATTGCATTCACCACCATTCCAATCACCACACCACCATCACCACAACCAGCAGCATCAATGTTATCATCATCATCATCACCATCATCAGAAGCAGCAGCAGCACCTACAGATCATCGGCAGTAGCACATGCAGCTGCAGTGGCAGCAGCAGCAGCAGCAGCAGCAGCAGCAGCAGCAGCGGCAACAACAACAACAACAACAACAACAACAACAACAACAACAACAACAACAACAACAACAACAACAATAACAACAACAACAACAAGAGTAAAGATTGGTTTGACACAGTTCCTGTGCTCGTCCATTCTTTATGCACATGTCACGCTTTCTGTTGTTTCCATTCCATAATATGTAATCACAAAGAAAATCCACATAAAATCATTCCGTATCCAAGTAACGCCACACCACCATTGCGTCGCTATCCCCATTTTGCTCACGACATGAGCACACGCAGTGTACTCACGGCCTGACGAGAATCATGACCGTGCATCGTCTCAGCTTGACCACTGTGACGCAGTGTCCGAGCAATGTCCGGCACATGGTCATCAATCACGTGGCACCAGGACAGGTGACATGATGACATGCCTTTTATCGACACCTCGCACTTCGCGACAGTAGTATGGGCACGAAAGCTGCTGGTCACTAGTAGACCTACTAGCGGTCACTCCCCGAGAGATTGGATGGAGCATGGTATGGTTGGCATGGTGCGTACGATCCATAGTTGCAAGGGATCTTTACGGGTGGCATTTTGGACAAGAGGTGCAAGGTATTGAAAGAACAATGATCAATCGTTGGTCTTGAATGCTCGAAGGCTCTGATAACGTTCATGGTGTCTTAGTTGTGTAGTTTTGATGCATCTGTTTGTTTCCTGTAAGAGCGGTGGTTCTTGAATGAAAACTACGAGTTTATAGAGGAGAGAGACTTACTTTTGGGACGTAGTCAGCAATTTGGGAATATTCATGATAACAAGAAGGGGCCATCGTCAACACGCACAACTCTCTCAGTAGTACTGAAAGTGATAAGGATAAGAATAATGGTCTTACTAATTGTCCAATATAACTACAGTATTCATTTATTACTAGGGACGTTAAGCCACCCATACTTGTTTTTAATTCCACGAAAAAAAACCGAGATAAGCTTAACTGTAAATATAATAGTATACATGGCCACGTGACTCCTGCAAAAATACACGTGTATACAAATCACAGCAGCATCGCTCATAATACACTGAAAGGCTTATGAAACAGGAGGCTTAGAAAAAAAAATGATGCATGGTTGAATGAAGATCTAATCCGCTGTGCTCAGGTTTCAGCGCGCATTGACTTAAAAGCTCGCATTTAAAAGAAAAAAAAAAAAGAGTCCTTATGAAAGCAGAGACAATCATCGACAATCCGATTACACTTCATAATCAACTTGAGATCGCGACCACCCACCCGCAAACGGTCGATGAGAATCATGATCATGTGACGCTTACAACGTAGTCATGCGCATTGATGAATCGCTTTTCTATTGGCGCGAGGTCCTCGACGAAGTTAGCCGAACAATACCGAGGCCACCCCCCACTTGGTCCTCCTCATCATCGGCAATGATCGATGATCAGTGACAGCGATACCCATGTTTCTAGATCGCGGGGCGTCATGGGAAAGTGTCGTAAGGAGCGTAATGGCAGCTTTTGTTGTCTAGGAACATTAATTCTTCAAAGTAGCATGAAGTGGCTGACTCTCTGGCTGACTTCTTGGAAAAGGGACAAGGGGGTAGGAGATGGTTGGATGGATGGAGGGGTGGGGAGGGATCAGCATCATTCTACAAAACTTGTGCTACATAGATGCTCTCCCACCCCCAACCCCCCACCACACACACACACACACACACACACACACACACACACACACACACACACACACACACACACACANCACACACACACACACACACATACACACACACGCATACAAAAAAGGCAGATATTTATGAGCTTGCGAAACGTGTTTAGCGATGGCTTTATAAGCAGCGTGTACATGTAAGCTATATAATAACTAACAATGATTGTATACATAAAGGGTTTGGAGCATTTCCATGCTCATAAAATCTAGTGCTTAGATTGTACCAATGTACATTCCCACTTCTAAATTAACAATAAACGTATTCAGCTCCAGCAAAATAAGCTGTCGATGACAAGAGCAGTGGGAAAAGCCCATTAATTGCATCGTCGATATAATAATTGTAATAAATTGTAATATACTCATACCATCAGGCAGTCTCACGCATACTTTTTTTTTTCCTTTCTCTTATTCTCTTCATTTAGGTTATATTGGCTGGAGTGGTCTAAGCAATGTTTCACTCGTTGTTATGGGTTGGTTCAGAAGGTATCTGTTTGCTATGTAGGTATCACCCATATTATATTTACAGAAGATGTCAGCTTAAGATAATGCACACGACTACTTAGTCGGTGTTTGAATGTTTCATGTGAGCTCTTCTGGTAATCGTCCCATTGCATTGCAAGTTTTCTATTTAAGACACTGAGAAGCTAAAGAATCGGCTTATTATGACACAGGGGGAGATTGTATACACAAGGTCTTTACCTAAAAATTAAAAGAAAAAAAAACCCAACAAAAACGCCGTTACAAGACTTACGCCAGTTTAGTCCTGACTAGGCCTACACATGGACATCCTATCGTGTCTGTACCGTTTCATGACGTGTAGAGAGATGAGCACGGCAAGACGTCGGGCATTATTGCGATCAGGATTAACGAGTTTCGATTGCTTCCGGGGGACACATTAGCATCCATTGCAGCCTTTTCTTTCAAAAAGAGCAGCTAAGTGACTTAAATGGGAGGGATGGCTGGGGTCTGAATGAGGCTTGGTCGAGGGGATGGAAGAGGGGGTTTTCGTTCGCGTGCCACTATTGTCACCTTCATTGTTGCGACGCCGATCGCTTGGTAACGGTTTAGCTCATTAGCGCGCCGCGGGAATCCCCGATGATCCATCAGTGCCAATCACTCACGAGTCAACTGCACCGGAGTCAGAAGCGGGGATTCCCGTAGGTATACGACCCGTGCGCAGCGCCGGGCTTTGTGCAGTACTAGAAGAATAGTAGGCACCCCTGTGGTATGGTATTAGTGCAGTATAGTTCATGAATTAGAAATAAAGAAAGAGAATGAGAGAGAGAGTGAGTGAGAGAGAGAGAGAGAGTGAGTGAGAAAGAGAGTGAGTGAGAGAGAGAGAGAGAGAGAGAGAGAGAGAGAGAGAGAGAGAGAGAGAGNGAGAGAGAGAGAGAGAGAGAGAGAGAGGTGAGAGGGGGAAGAAGGAAAGCCCAAGGGAGCACAATGAGGGAAGAAGCATCGGGGCTTGAGGACTTCCATTGCCTTAGTTTCCACTCATCCTTAGATCTGATACTTCGGCCGGTTCTTAACGCGCCTGCACAGCTTTGGAATATCAGAGAAATTAAGAAGTTGTTGATATTCTAAATTGTGTGAACACCAAAATCTTATAACGGCACATGTTCTGTGACTATAGTTATACAATATTTCATAGAAGAAATCCTATTTTCTGTCACAGCATACACACATGGCGATAAAAAATATATCTAATGCTTACAACAGAGTAGTTTAATCGAAGAAACTTACCACAGCTTAAAGGCCACCCATTGGCCACAGGATATTGCCGCCTGGCTTTTTTCCTTTTTTTTTTTTTTAAGAAAATAAACTTATAGCTGTTTACGCAGATGGCACTTTGAGACTGCAGTAATAAAAAAGGGCATTGAAATGATTAGATTCAGCTAAGCTAGCTGATCGAGATGCATGGAATCTGTCAGGTGAATACTGGAGAGAAGAGATAAAAGAAATTTCTTCCCAGGTAACATTTTTTAAAAAAATGTTGTTTTTACAGGGACATATTGATAGTAGAAGGGAAATAAAGCAATGTCAGTGTACAGGTCTTTTTGAGCTTTTCCCTGAATCAAATTACTGTCATCAGAACCGGTCTCAGATTCTAAGATGATAATAAAAAAGTTGCATGACGAGAGTAAGAAATCGAATGAGTTGTTAAATGGCCACTTTTCAGGAAAAGCAAACAACTGAATAATTTTCTTTTGAATTTCTTATCTTAGGAGGATATGCACAGCATAGGGTGAATGAATAAAAGCCTGTCTGCTTAATAAGAGTCTTTTGCCAGTTCCAGTTATTGTAAGCTGAACAGTCTAAGGTTCATGGTTTCCCGTTGGCTAGATACGATAGTTTAGAGGCAAATGTTTCGAGTTTGGCACATCGTAGTGGAGGTCAGATTGTCGTATCTGTTGTTGCAACATCTCGAAGCAAAGCAAAACAGTCTGGAAGCAGAAGTCATACCTTACTTACTTTTACGATTACAGTTATGCCGTTTTTATAAATACGCACGGCCGAGAGCCTCTGTATATATATAGTTGTGTTTAAGTTCAAAACTATCATATCTTCACTTACGATAGGCTGATCTGCAGATTCTGATAGGCTGACCGATTTACTGATTTCTTGATTGACGAATTTTTGTTTCATGCTTAATCAGTACTGTCATTTGTTATTATAGTCCACATGCCACCTAGTGGTTTGGACTTTTTCGCAGTAAACCTTGTTCAAATCTTGTTCAACCTTACCCTCCAACCTATTGTGTGGAATAGAATGTTATGCGTCAAGACGGATGATATAATTAAATAATGCTGGTTACGTTAGACCTTTACAATTCACATAGAAGAAGAGGAAATGGAAAAGAATGAGACCATCATCTCAGAAGTCGTAAATCATGTCACACTAACGGTATCGGAAATAGAATCTTCTTCATTTTTTGAAACTTCAATGTGGGCACGGAAATAAGACCGTCTTGAGGAAAAGAAAGCAATACGTTTATTATCAAAGGGAAATAATGGAGCCGAAAACGGGAAGTTAATCATAATTCTCCTTTACGTTCTGAAACCAAAGATGGGTAACTATTTCACTAAGAAACTAACGGCCCCTGTAGGCGTGCATTGTGACTGCAAGGCGTAACTGTGGCAATGGCTAATTACGGAGATCCGTTGTTTCATTGTAAAAAGCGTTGTGCCAGTGAGTGTGCGCGCGTGTGTGGGTTCATTATGGCTCCCGCATCGTCGTCTTTCACTGCTTTGAGTACAGGGGAAAGAATAGAAGGGGAGACGTTGTGGTCGAGACGAGTCAGGGCTGATAATGACCCGGCTCTGAGGACAGTCTCGCACGTGTTTACCCCGAGCGCTCACGTGACCACGTGCAGTAGACTTGTAAGAAGATGCCACTGGATGGTGAATGGTGAAGGTGTGAGGGTGAAGTGGTGGTGGGGGGGGGGGACNGGGGGGGGGGGACCTAAAAACTCTGGGTACCCTTGATATAGGCCTGAGCTTCTCAACCTGTGTTTCGGTTCAGGGATCGCGTTTATTTAGCTGTTTATCTCCTGCGGGGAATGTAGAAATTAAAAGAAGATGCAGTCGTTCAAAGACTTTTGTAAGAAAGAACGCGTCCGTGTTGGCGTATATTGTAAGGTACAATAATGCTAATAGCTCAGATATTTTATATCTCTATTACACCATTTTCTTTTAATCTCAATACACGAGCAACGTAAGTTTTTATAATCATTTTTCAAATCTGGACTGTTTGCATCATACATAGCTGATAAAAATATAGACTTATTTATCATTGTCATTTCACTGATTTACTGAGAAGATGAACTATGATCGAAAATTCTGATTAAATTCCTCTTATTCAAACATTTTTCTTTGGATAATTTTATCACTGTTTCAGGTGTATTTCATACTGAAAGTTTAAATATTATAACACCGTATGGAGATTACAACACGATCTGTACACCGTCTGTCTCAGTACACTATCATGCTCCGTACATCTCCCCTCTCCTCTTCTCTTTCCTCAGCTATCTACAATCAAGTGACTGTCACTTGCATCTTCCCCGCTACATTCTCCAGAACTATCCTTGACCCAGCAGCTTCTAATCCCATCTATATTTCACATCCTTTCATTCCATCCTTGCTCCTCCCCCTTCCTGGCTACCCCTCCTTGCGGCTCCAAATCGGAATATGGAGAAAAAGTACCCGTATGTCAGAGTACTCTGAGACAGCTGTCAACGCATTGCCACGCGCCAACACGCGTAAGAAAGGATAGGCTGGATTCGAATATGAAAAAAAACCCAAAAAACCCAGACGCAACCACTGTCGACTGGCTAATTCGAATTGTTCATCTAAGGCCACCAAAGACATAGGCAGTGGACAAATTCCACAGTATGTCATGAAATGGCAAAGAGGCTGGGAAGTGCATGGATGGTTCTTCATCTCTGCCCGGAGAGCTAGAAGTGCAAGTCATGAAGTGCCTTTCGTTCCCGGCCGCTCTGTTTGTCACAAAGGTGATCTCAAAGCCGTTGAAACTGTAACTTTTCTGCAAAGGAAAAAAAAAAAGGCACCCACTTTCACACCTTCCTGCTTTGAAACTCATCCAATCACATCCTAGATCCTTCACTGTCCATTAAAACAGAAAAATAACTCACACAAGTAGGCGATGTCAAAGTGGATCCCAGTGACAACAAAAAATAATGTTTTTATAACTAGTATCGATTCCGCAGTCAGACGATGAATCGCCCACGACGCGGCCCGTGAACCGCACGTGTATCCCGAGAACGGGCGTGTCAGAAGACTATCGGTCCCGAGTTAGCTCAAAGAGAATGACACACGAAGGGCAAAGAAAATGTATCGCATTAATATACTTTCCCCTATGGCCCTAGTGTCACTTTACAAATTGAGTTGTTCGTTACATTGGGAAAATGAAAAGTCGTGTGCGGTGGAAGAAACATATAAAAAGAAGTCTGGAGTAGAAATACTGGTCATTAAACAAAGTGTGTGTGGGGCAGTAGACAAAAACAAAGGGTCAGTTCGTGCTCAGTGGATTGAAAAAAAAAAGCGAACTTTAGACCAGTATTTTACCACTTGAAGATAATTCGTCTTTTCTTTTAGGAGAGGGAGAAGGGTAGATTGGAGTTGGGGGGGGNGGGGGGGGGGGGAATTGTGATAGATGAAAAAAGGATGCATACATGCAGGATACCTGGCTTACAGATCAACATTACCTTTGCAATATTGTACTTTAATTAACCTCCTCTCTCCCAGCATCTTGGGGAGTAAATTGTCTTTTTCTTTGCAGTCGCTTCATTCTTATTTGGGCAACCATATATCTAAAACCGTACGTTTCAAAGGGAAAAAGAAAAAAAAAACCCAATAAACGGATAGTCATAATAATAAATAATGCATCTAATTTTTGCAGAATTCTACTGTACCATCAGAGTGAAGACTCCCCTTTGCGAGAGAGAATGACAGAAAGTCATATCAAAGATGCGCCCTCTTATATAAACAAGACTCCGACCCGTTCAATGCGTAGCGCACCTTCGCAACACCAACAGCCTTCAGCATCGCCTCTACCAGTTAGAATGAAACAAAGCACGCGACAAAGAGGCCCTTATCAGGACGTCCCGGCCCCTTAATCGAAATCGGGTCCCAATGTAGTAACACTATCAAGCTGTCAAATTTCATTTCATTATGTCAACATTCCTCCGACCTTCCTGTTAGTCTGTTTTCATATCTCGCTTTATCCCACACCCCTATAGGTGACTGTAGAAGTCGCCCGTTGTTGACAGTAGCGGCTTTTCCACCATCCACATTTATTGACTTTTCGAGCCTTCCGCCACACTTTTTGTTGTTTTCTAATTTCGAGTCTCGTTTTTAATAATTCCGACTGGGAGTCTCCCGAGAATTTGGAAACCTCTGAGCTGAAATTTGAGAACTCATAGACAAGTAGGTTACACTTGGCTTTCTTGAAATGGGGGATGGAGAAAACTTTTAAGGCCACTGTTAAGAAAGGATGGGTGGTGTCTGTTTAGTAAGGCTTATATATACCAGTCTGAGTTGACCAGCTCTATAGTTGATTAGTCACATACAAGAAGATAAGCTGGACTCTGCTAACCAAGCTGGTCAATGAACTTTCGTCTTGTTCATGTAATTATTGTAATATTCATGCGCAGGCTGTTGGGTATATATATTCACTTCCGGTGATCAGTGAATACAACAGGTAGACATTGCTTTGCTCGGCTATGCGAAACTAGTTCTGATCTATGTAAAGACATTCTGTACCACACATTCGCTTAAAACGAAACTCTCAATTAAGAGCTAGTGGATTTGCCAAGATCTCTACGATAAGAAGCCGGGAAATTGATTCAGGTAAACTGATACGGAAAAGAGCAAACTCGCAACATGCAAAGTAGAGCCATAAATGTAAAAAGAATGTCTTGACAAGAAATTTTACCGCATGAGGCCAAGAATTAAGGAATCAGTTTATGAGTGTTTCACTCTTAAGGCGTGGCGATACTTTCTGGTAATTTTTCTCTCCCCGTACTTGGGTTATTCGATTATACAGATTTATCCACGTTCGAAAATGTCATTCTCGCCACAAGACGAAGATCTTTCCCCTTCACTGTGTTAAACAATGTGAACCGGATATTCACAAGCCCACTGATTTAAAAATAGCTGCAGAATCACGTTATAAATCTAGGCTTTCGTTTAGCTCTCTTCACGTGACGTCATTAACCAGTTACATGTGGCTGACCCAGTCAAGTTGGTATGTATTTTTTGAAATATCTTAACTATGGGAACGACTTTCCATTGCAGACCACAGGCCTGTACAAATGAAATCCGCTGAAGCCACTGGGAAACACTGCCTGCAACAATTATGTTTCTACAGATTCACTACAGAGTCTACAAGGCAGCATTTCATCACTTTTGCGGTGTGGTTTCAGGTTATACTATTTTTACACAATCTGTTGGAAGGCCAGATTTCATACCCCGCAATTATTGACTCTGATAGTCCAGATATTTTGGACCAACCTATGTTCCTGCTACTAATAGCAATTTGCGCGCAGTATTCTGGATCGATCATACGACCGACCAAGAACAATCCACTAGAATTCATGCATTTGAGGAACTTGTTCTTGGAAAAGTGATACCATACTTGCAGCCTCACCAGATTATGGCACTGCGCTACATTATCACTTCTAATAACTGTTGCAGAAGTTCTTGCCACTGTGTATGACGCTGCTGCTGCAGCGGCAGATGTTGCCTGACATGTTGTTGCAGTTGTAGCAGCTGATGCTCCTGCAGTTTCAGATTCGTGAGGACTTTCACTAAAATATTTGAAACTGAAACCATCTCGCCTTGATTAGGCAACACCCCGCAATATCTCGCCTAGAACGAGAGGACGAGAACTCATACAACGGATACTCTTCGCATCCGCCGACGTACAAACACTGCTAGCGGGAAGGGGAAACGCGGAGCGAACGGTATACATCATACGAGGGACGCTCCACAAATATTTTCCTTACATTACGTCACTATTATGATGACGTGTGACATAAAGATACAAAAGCGTGCCCATGTTTTTGAACATCTGCTGAGAGTATGTTGGCCGCAGGTTTCAGGCTTCAGACTCTATCTATACCACGTTGCCTTTGGGATGGGTTGTGAAGTTTGGTCTTTGGGAGACGTCATTTTACATTTTAGAAGTGAGAAATAGGCTCAAGTACAATTATCGAATGAAAGTAAGGAGTCTGTACCAAAAGGTACCTTGGGTCCTTGACACGGTGCTTTCTTGGCAAGATAACAAATGTTACTAAGCGCATCCCTGTAATATATTTATAAAACGATAGGTGGTATGTATAATATATCCTACAAAGCGTGGCGCAAGCCTCCGAAATTTGGCATCCAGATATTTTGGACCAACCATGTTTGCAAGCCTCCGAAATTTGGCATATTACTCTTGTCTATACAGCATAATTACGGATAGGACACTTGAACCTACATTTTGTTTTTTAATCCCGAGTCGCGAGTGTCGAAGCTCGATACGGTACGTGATCACAATGTGTTTGGAAACTTCAGACGATAATCAAGTTCCTCCGCTTCTCCAAATATTTAAAATGGTCTTCATATAGAGCTTCATGGAACAATCTTGGGTAGTAAGTTATCTCTGAGAACATCGTAAGATTTAAAAGGAGAGAACTTTCTGAAATATAAGAAAACTTGGGTTACGCAATTAACATTTGAGCCTAGGCATGACGCCTTAGCAGGTTAAGAAAGAGTGTGCCTTACGATCTGTCACAAGCCTGGCTTGGCCTGGCAATTTCCATGACTTCTACCCATCAAGAATTTTTGCCTTGGCGTTTGTACGTGTAGTCTTCCTTCTTTATCGTGACGGTAATCGGCTGTATTGAGGCGTGGTAACATCAATATTTTCACTTCCGTTGTCCAATTCACACACCTGTCCTGTCTTGTTTGTTGCCTCCCCCTTTTTGGATGCCGGGCGCAAACTGAATTGTTTGGGTTGTGTCCCTTGAGGGGTTGCGTCGTCGCGTCCAGCGCGCCAGGGGGGTTACAAAGTCAGCTTAGTAATCGCGTAAGCCAGAGCCTGCAGAGGAAGATT
>JAWQUT010000062.1:1562006-1588304 GCA_033807755.1 Ellobium chinense
CCCCCCTTCTCTTTTTCCCTCAAATCATTCAATTTGTAACTTGTTATAACCCTTCCCCTCTACTACGCGAAACTAAGGATTAGCGATTTTACTACTAAAATATTAAGTTCGATCCGTAAGGACAGGCGGGTGTTCCACTGTCACACGGCTGCTCATGCGACAAAACCCACGGCGGTCTGTGTCCACTGTGAGCTCAGCTTGGCTAGTCAGCATAACAGCGGCTCAATGTAGCCACGCCTGTTTCTTTTCAGATTTTATTTCTCGTTCTTCCGTACCAGTGTAGCGTTTTATCCCCAAATGCTTGGTTAGACGCGGAAATACGCCAATGTTCTTTCATTCCAACGTGCAATTGTCTTTGTGAATTCTCCTTCGCTAATTTTTTTTCTTACAAAATCGGGATAATGCTGTTTGAACGCTGCAGTTTTTCAGGTGCGAAATTCTACTGGGAAAGTAACAAAAAACTTGACTGACACTCCCTGGACTCCACCCTCGCCCTCGCCCGCTCGTCTTATCCAACCGTTGATCCCACGGAGGAGAGTGTTTCAAAGAGAGGTTCCTCGCGGCACCGTCTTCGAAACGCCGAATCGGATCACGCGATTGACCAGCCGCCCGATAATGGGAGGGGCTTGAGGCCATGGAGCCACAACCCACCGAGTGAGGAGAGCGATATGGCGGTCTCGTCTTGGAAGGCTGGCACTGAGGGCAGCCCTTACAAAATGTTAGTGGTGGTGGTGGGGTGATTTTGCCCTGGAGAGGGAAGTTGGAGCGTGTACGATTTGTAAACAGACAAGAAGCACCGGCAAGATTTTGACTGAGAGTCAGTGAGAGACCATTTTCAAAGACTCGAGCCTGTGAACGCGTGTGTGCTTTGGGATATGATACAAGGTTGACCGCCGCTGTTTTATTGTTTTCATATTGGACCAAAGGTGTTTGGATACGTTACGTTCGGCACTGCAGAACTATACATCCAAGGCAAGGGGTACTACTTAACTTCCTACCAAAAGGGTAAAGAAACTTCTTCAACTTTGGAAATTTGAACTGTCATAATTTTGCCTGTTGGACTTGCTGTTCAAACATAAGGTGTTCTTTACTGAACAGATTTTGCCTCATTTGATGTTCTGATTTACATGCATACTACTTTAAGATTCTAGACCAACAGCAGAGTAACTAAACCTTAATCAAACAGAATTATGGATGTAGCATAGCTCTAGTCGCGTAATGGAAGTTTGATAAATCTCATGCACTACTGAATTCATGATCATTCATGAATTTTTATATTAGATCTACTTGTGACCACACGTGGAGAAGTTATGCTATATCAAAGCTCCATCAATTTCGATTTTGCGACATCGCTTATTATGCAGATGCTATAACTGCTATAACCACGGTGTTTGCCATCAGATAGTAATCAAACAATAGACCTTTAATCTTTTCATCAGGCTTGGCTAGCACTTACGGATCACTGAATTAGTCAGTGCAGTCATCTGCCTGGTTACAAGACCAAATGTTATGCAGTAATTACACTAGTTAAATCAGAGATGAAACTACAAAACACACATCTACATTTTGCCCTTGTGAGAATATATCATAGACCAAAGTAAACTGTTCGGCAGGGAGTCTGTAAATCTAAACTCGGTTGAATTTTAAAAAAAAATGTTGACATACATATATATACATCTTTAAAGCTGCCTTTAACACCTCGGTTTTATTGAACGTATTGTGCGTGCATGAACGCTGGGCTTATGCCTGCGTCCCGTCTAACTTTAGCTTAACTGAAGAGGCGTGTTATTACTGCTACTACTGTTACTTATGAGTATACCATTCATTTACGGATCAGTGATTGGGGCGAATGGCAGTTGTGTTTCGATGATGCTCCGACCGTGTTGAAGAGCCTTACTTATAGTTTAATTTACGAGCTGGAAAGGAAAGCGTGAAATATATTACAGGTTCACAGTCAGGTCACAACATAGTGTAGACTACTTCGAGAGGTAAATTAAAATTCTATATGTGTGAAATTTATATATTTAAGTAGTGGATGAGGACTTCGAGCAAGTGAGGTTTGGCGGAATCCTGGCGTTTTACTTCAGTGCTTTACGATTTAGATAATGTATCTTTAGATTAAATATTTGTTTGAAAGTCTGCGGATATGGTAGCTTGCTTAAAGAGACGGATTATAAGCACAGCCAAATAAATAATCAAAATACTTCAAGAATGCCCTTTGAACAGTCATTAGTCATTAGTCATTAGTAACCTTTATGCTTTACTTTAAGATACAAAAAAACTTTATTTGCTCAAGTTATAGACATAGTAAAGCATCCAAACTAATGACAATGAAATGAATAGTCAACATAAAGCATCAACATTATTATATATCATGGACTAGTGGATGTAAATACAATAGAATCTCAATTTAAAGTATGGCCTTGGTGCACGTAGAAGGTAAATTTATTACTATAACAAGTTTAACAACTTTATTAATCATACCTTAATATCGAGAGCTACATGACTATTGAAATGATAGAAAATAATAAATCCATGCATGTGAATTCATACTTAATAGCACGGTATCCTTATTAAATGAGTACTTATTCTTGAGATTCCATTGTACATAAAGGAATAGATAAGCAGTGTAATGAAGACACGATATTCTCTAACAGTAGATAGATGCACGAAGTTACTTAACGTATTTTATAATAATAAATGTTAATTTACGATAAGAACTGTTCCACTTTTATGATATATATTGTGCCAAAAAAAGATTGTTCCTATCATCAGTAGAGTAGAATCTAACATTATCTAATTTAAGAGACCAGCCGATCTGTTCAAATTACTAAGGGATTCGAGATCGTGTTCAAATTTACACCGTGTATAAAATGAGGGGCGCAGAACCAGGTAATTATATCGAGACAGCGGGTCTTTCGAGTACGTGAGGTTCGACGTAAATACTAACGGTATCTCTGTCATTCTTTTTAACACTTAGCAACACAAGTTTATTTGACTGAAACCCAGACCACGGCTGTGATACCTAGGGGAACAACATAGTATACTATACATTGGCAATGGGACAGCAAAAGATACAGATATAAATTAAAAATAAAAATCATTATCACTGCATGGAATGACAATGACACACAAAGACATTAATAATGACCGTTATCTTCTGGCAATTAATATGTCAGTTTCTTCTCTGACCAATCGTCTTCATTATTATTAATATTATTATCACCGTCGTCGGCACTGTCATCGTACTCTCTGACAAAGAACAGATATTCAGAAATTTGGACTTTAGACTTGTAGTTGCCTACGGACAGTGGCACCTCGATATTTATACTTGAATTTCACATGCACAGATTCATTATTATTCTGGTGGATCACGATATTATCATATCTTAATAATAAATATATCGTTTCCTTGTACCAGTTGCATACTTAATATCAAGGTACTACTAGTCTATATATTATGATACCAAAGTTAAAATGTACCTTACTAGTAGTGTGGTGATAAGTTTCCAAACATTTTTCTTATCGTCCGCTTATGATTACGGCGAAAGCACTGGTAATAAGTATAGTCTTTTTCGATTTCATTTTTTTTACCTCGTGGTCTTTTCTTACTTTTTATTTGGTTGTTATTATTGGCACTCTTATCTTTGCTGGTCTCATTCTAATCATCAAGTTTATGAAGTCTATTGAACGCAGGCCATAAGTTTACTAAAGCTAAAACTGCTACTTTGGACGCAGACCATAAATTTACTAAAACTAAAACTACTTCTAAAATTACCAGCAATAGGCGAACAATACAGTATTCAGCGAACAGTATAATTATAAACAGATAATCCAAAATGAATTCACTAACAACAGCTTCAGGTCCTGATGAAGACAAAAAGGCCGAAAATAAATTTGAAACTAAAGATTGTAGACCTGTTATATGAAGTGTCTCTTTCATAAAGAAACCAGTTTTACTGTAGACATTTTACGTTGTAAATTTGACAGATAACGACCGAAATGATGAACGCGACAATGAGGACAATAATAATATTGTGATTCTTCGTTCTCCTTTACTTCCATTCTTTCCTCTTTATCGCTATTTTCATCTGCATTTTCATCATCTTCACGACTATACTCAAAGTCAAAGACCATGACTTCCAAGTAGTTTTGATAGCCAGACATTTATTATAAATAATACATGTACCGAACATGTACCATACTGTGTTGACTGTTAGTCCAATACAAAGTCCTGTCCTCCTTCAGAATTTGGGTTGCGGTTGGTATGTGAAATAAAACACGGTGACAAGTGGTACTGCTGTGACAATATAATACAGCAATACAGGCTTTGTGCCAAGAACGAAGGGTCAAGAATCTTAGGTATGGATCCTCTTCGAGTATGGGTAGATACTGTACATGTAGTTGATAAGGCGCAGACAAGGGTAAATACAGTAAATAATGCAAGTCAGCTCCAGATGTTATAACATACTTAATGAACTAACTGGCGCGTGGCTCTAATAGGGTGACTTTGATAATGACTGAAGGAGGAAGAAGGAGAAGAGACGTAACATGCATATTATAGGGTTACCGTTGGTCCGTGCCTTCGTGTATCTGGTATTTCAGTCTTATAACATAGTGCATAACAGCAGTGTACTTTGAGGTCTTAAGTTAAACTAGTGCTAGTGCTCCGGGGGAGGGGGTGAGGGAGGAAGGNNAAAAAAAAATATAATGTGTCATAAATAGGGATTGGTATCAATATTATAATACAGATTTGAGCATTTTACAAAAAGAAAAAAAAAACATCATAAAATCACAAAACAGCAGAAGAGAATGTCTTTGGTAAGGCAACACCTCGATTATTGGTAAATTGATATCAGACTGATGATGATTGATACTTCACTAATCGTAGGATCTCTGGTTTGACTTATCGCCACAGCATGCGAACAAAAATTCTGTGTGAAAAACAGTTTCAACGATAAGGCTATCACTTGTTTAGCAATACTATAGCCACCCAAAAAAAACCCAACAATACAGCATACTTATATGAAATAATAATATAATGTGTCATAAAATGTGTAACATGTGGTAATACGTGCATTGATATAAATAAATTCACGAAAGAATTATTATTTTTTATGAATATCGTAAAGCTGCAATTTATTGGCACTTGATAGCTTTATTTGTTCAAGACTATAACAGGTACACGTCTCTTATGACTTATCACTAACATCCGAACATTTCTATAGGTTGTAATGTGACATCTCCGACAGTGCATGGTAATCAGTGCAAAGAAACCAACGTGCGAAAATAAACAAAATTAAAGGTCAGAATTGATTGTTTAAAATTTTGATCTGTGTGGCAGAATTAATTGTTCTTGCAGTTTTTAACAAATTTAGCCAATAGGAGGGTTATTAAATAATTTATTTTCAGTTTGTAAAGGTCGGAGGGAAAGATTAATTTCAACGTGTGACATTCAGAGAAATAGATTAATTTTATTTTGTTACGTCATCCTCTTATAAGATTTGAGTATTTTTCATTGCTTCAACTTACAGCTTTATTCGAAAACAACTGCGAACTTGCGCGTTATTGATGGGATCTCTTACCATCCTTTGAATTACATTAACTCTGCGTATTGAGCGCTCCCATGGATGCATTCAGAACCGATGTACGAATGTCATTTTTACGATGGTTAGAGATCCCATCGTTAATGCGCAAGCTCTGAATTGCCAATATCATATTATACGTCATGCATATTTATAGCGAAATGTACATAATATAATAGTACGGTGTGTCTAGTACTGCTATAATAATCAACGATTAAGTCCTTGAGGATGAAAGATAAGAATTCTTTTTTTTTTATCCTTTTGAATCGTTGTTTATCTTTATCCTCATCATAGACCCCTCGAGTTCCTGCTTGACCCACTATCATGGGCCGTACCTTAGGCCTTGTCAGTCACTATAGCACGTATGTTAGATCTGTTCAAACATTCTGTCTATGCCTGCCCAGAGAACGAAATGGGGCCATCTCCAACGACGAAACAGACGGATGGGTTATCAGTTTTGAATGTCATTTTTCATGAGCAGCAGGTTCCGTAAACAATGTAGCAAAAAAGTGTGGGTCAAAATTCGTGTCTCTATATTTAGGTTTGCTTAGACGAAATCAGAACAGTGTGGAAGAAGCTATAGCATAGACAGAATTATGTTTGATTTAGATTCAAACTCGTGAAAGAAAAATATAGTGGCAAATTTCCACTATGATGCGACTGTTCAGAACATAAAAAAAAAAAAGCCTTCAAGTTCATTTTTGTGTCTGTCCAATGCCTACTCAAAGAATATTACTTTACCGTTTGTGAATGCAGTACAGTTTAATAAAAATCCTAAGAACTGCACACCAGTAAAAATTAAACGACATTAACGAAAATGATAATAATATAAATCTCAGATGGTGTAGAAACCTTACGATGCTTGAAGTAATTCAAAATGCAATGCATATATAAAAAGTTCTAAGTTGTTTTGTTTAAATTAAATTTTAAATAAACACTGTTTTTATGTGCAATTTGAAGGAATTTTAAAACAGTGAGGTTCTCCTGATATACCTATGCCTAGGAGAGCGGTTACTAGTTGCCATAATGTCGTATAATACAGTGAAGGCCCGCTATCAACAATACCAACATTTAAATTTGTCAAGCTCGCACAACAGCCAGTTGAAAATGAGCAAGTATGACTTTTTTTTTTAACAATTAATTAATTAGCTCTCTCATTCATCCAAACCACTCTTCTATCAATCGCACTCTCGTTCTTGCTTCCTTATACCTCTATTTCTCTCTCTCCCTCTCTGTCTCTCCCCCTCTTTCTCCCTATCTCCCTCTCTTTCTCTCTCTCTCTTTCTCATACCTTCACACTTACGTTATTGAATGACATGATTTATTAACACAGCCGTGGCCACACGCCTTTGCCTAGCGCATACTCTTAATCAAAAAGTTCCCACTGTTTTGTTTCTTTGTTCCTTCTAAAAATCACTCTGGTCAGCACATCATTAAGATGACATAATATTCTTCGAATCTTGGTCCAAGACATGGTGTGTTATCAGGGTTCCACTGTAAATGGGCAGAATAAAGAAGATGAGCTGCCGAAGAGGGAACACACTAGCAAGACGTCAGCAACACGATATACATACAGCGATCAGAAAACAAATATAGAATGGCTTTCACCGCTACCTGCTTCAGCGTGTATCAGAAGCGCTTAGAGCATTTAGAGCAAACAACAATGACAACAGCAACAGCAACAGCAACAGCAACAGCAACAGCAACAGCGAATAACAGTAACACCAGTAGCAGCAACATCGACAGCACTAATCACTGAAAAATCATCATACCAATACTTGTGATGAAAACAGCTCGTATAGTCTATAATAGCGCTCCAACATAATTTGGTTTCTGCAACGAGGAAGAGCTTTTTTTATGGGGGAAAGCGATGAGGTGAGGGAAGGACAGGCGGGGTAGAAGAGAAGATGTGAGCATCGCGCCAGTAAAATACAGTGAAACCACTGGAACCTCGATATTACGTACTCATTTAATAAGTACTCCTGTTATTTAGTATACATTTCGCATATTCATAGATTCATTATCATTCTTCTATTTAGTTATTCAGGTGGACTTCGATACTAAGTATATGTACACCACAATAATAAATATAATACTTTCTCCACAAGTAGACCATTTTGGACTAGTAAAAGGAGCTTTTACANNNNGGGGGGGGGTCACAGAAAGGCGCACTATGACATCTGACTAAGTTTTCTCGGTTCATAGCATCTTGTCGGGAATTTGCCATTCAAATTTCGATTTTCTTGTCATCTATAATCCCTGGTGCCTCATTTTCCTCGAGAAACAGAGAAATTGTGGTTACTTGTCCATCTAATTAAGTTTGAGGCCACTTTGAATATAGCTTGAATGATGGAATCATAAGGATTAAAATTTAGATGTGGTACAGTGCTAAATATCGTGAATGATAAAATGAGTGAAATGTATAATTTCTAGACTTGGCAATGACCACACTGCTGTGATGATTTGAATCAACTACTTCTGTGTATGAGTACAAGCAAAAATTAGAGTCGAATTGCATACGGAGNGGTTAATATTTTTTATCTTTCAAAAAAAAAAGATATTTAATTCATCTCTTTATCTCTTTTTTTTTTTTTATTTCGTTTCCTTTGGTTGGCCATTATTGTTTCGATGCTGATTTTTAAAATAGAAGAGAAATGAAAATTATCAACAGCTTATCGCCACATCGTTTACAGATAGCGTGGCTGAGGAAAAAAGAAAATCGTACAATATTGACATGAAGAATACAAACACGGGAAGTTAAATTCTATAAAAGCTCGAAATTAGACCTCAAACCTATAGTATTATTCGCAATTTGGAACGTCTCCAAACTTTTCTTCTTTCGTTCTCTCCTCTTCAGTCTGCAGTTTTCTTTCTTTTTGTTTTGTTTCTTCGAGCACTTTCCGTTCCGCATTTTTGTGATGAGCACCTTTCTCTTTCCTCTAGCTGGTGCGAGCATTTTGTTTGTGTCTGCTCCCCCTGCTCATCCCAGTTTTGTTAGAGATACAATTTTTTCTTTCTCGTAGCCAATACAACACAAAGCTTCGTTTGCATTGTCTGGCTTGATTTTGCTCTAATGATAAAACTGCAAAGCAAGATTTAATAGGTGTTTAAGTCTTGATTGAGTATTAGTGTGAAATTCTAGTGTAATTTATTCTGTATTTCTTAATTCATAATGCCACATTATGCATTCTGATGATCTTGATACATATTGCAATGTAAAATAAAAAAAAATGTAAATGTATATATTTAAACGTTGAATCACTGATTTTCGCTGTGATCAGTTCCGTTGTGATTCGAAGTTGGCTGGCTGGTTATTTGGCAGCGTTTTTATATAATCCTCTATTGTGAGGAGAAAGAACAAAAGGCAATGTTGAAGATCATATTCAAAGAGGGGCAATTCCAGCAGAATCCCACGCTGATTACGCCAATTTCTAGAAGGCTTTGCACCAACCGATTTCGGTTTTTGTAAAGTTAAAACTTTTCAGAAATTGTCCTTAGTGGTGTGATGTTGGAATTGCCCAGAAACGCTCTCTGATTTCTTAGTTGCTGTATGATGAAAATCCGTAGACGAGCTATCATATACCTGTAATTAATATTTTAAGAGCCTGCGCATTAACGATGGGATCTCTTACCATCATAATAATTACTTTAGTGCATCAGCGGTGCTGCATGCATCCTTTGTAACGTTCAATATGCAGATTTAATCTAATTCTGACGATGGTATACCAAGGATAGAACAGTAAAACCTCACGACCTCGAACCTCACATACTCGAATTCCGCCTCCTCGTTGCAAAGTTCTTGTCCCTTGCCCTAGACAACATTTACCTCACCTAACCTCAGACACCCCTTGAACCCGAATTTCTGAGCCGATACCCCTTAAACTCGAATTCACGAGATCCTACTTATTAAGAAGACAACACTGCCATTTATAAAAAAAAAAAACAACAACTAAAAACATCAAAATCAAACTTTTACAGGAGACGCAAAAAAAACCAACAACAACCAACCAAAACAAAACAAAAAAACGTTTGCGCCATGCCCCACTGTTGGCGATCTCGGAAAGCATAACGCCAAGACAGAATAAACTATATGAAAAGACAAGAGACCATTAAACGTTATATTATAAAGGTGCCGAAAGGTGAATACTAACTAATTTCGCGTATACTTTTCTTTTTGCATAAAAGGGCACAGTAAATCACTTTTAATGTCTAAATTGTGATTGGGTAAAAAAAAAATATTTATAACCTCAAGATTTTGACTGCACTAATTTGCCCATAGAAAAATGATAGTATTCTTGGTTCGCTATAATTATTATGAACATCTCCAAAGAAATGTGTGAAACTATTTAACAAATTTCAGTGTTAACATGGCTGTCGCTTTATATGGTAATATTTACCTTGGAATATAGGAGCTTCTCTTTCTTACTATTCCAGTGCGATGCATCAAACTGAACTGCATATTTTGTGAAAAGAGTAATTGCGAAACTTGGATCGAGAACACTCTTGAAAAACAAAATATTGTTAGTAATCGAAAACATATATTTTCAAACAGTCCGGTGTACTTTCTATCCAAAAAGGTCAGTTGTGAAATATGCGGAAGCAAAGTGAGGCAAACATGAGTCAACCACCTGAGGGTTGGGCTATAATTATAGTTGGTGGGTGGTATCGCAGTATGTTATGGTCATGGGGTTTGGAAATTTACCATTTCGTCACAATCATTCTACATTTGCCTAAATCATTTTTTTTGATGATTTGAGTCGTTATGTTACTGTGATCTTCCATTGATCTTCTCTTTCCTCTTAAAACAAGTGTAGAGTTTAGACTTGTTATTATATCTCAGTTTTACAAGCTAAACCACATCTGTCTCGTTCTTCTTTTTCTTGAAGCAACAGGTTTAGATTACTCAGTTTCTCAAGACCTCAAAGAAAAAAATGATTTAGACAAATATGGAATGAGCGTGATGATTTGTTTGGTGAGAGTCTGTTGTGATTTATCTTAGAATGTTCAGACAGAACAAAAAGTGTTAAACTAAAGCTTCGGGTGTGTGGAATAATTTTGATGTTGATGATGGCGATAAACCTAAAGGCCACGTATTCTATCCAAAATCTATACCTCCTTGCCCGTCTCCGTCTCCGCAATTACAAATCCTAGTGATGAACTATTTCGTCGCGACAAAAGAAAAAAAAACCAAGAAAGAAAAAAAACTCAAAAATTCCACGGTCTTGATTCTCTGTCCTTCGCACAATGCATGCCGTTAAAACTAGATCTACCACAAACAAATTTTTATGAATCCGGCGTGAACTCCAGAGCGAGTTAGTTTTGAATAAACACTCGACAGGTGTCGAGTGAATTCATTAAAGAAAATGTTCAGCGTGAGCGAAAATCAATCAGGCTGGGCGAGCGAGTGAGCGACGGAGCGTGTGAAATTTATCGCCCGATACCGTTGATAATTCGTCATCTCAGGAGTTTACAAGTGTTCCATGTCCACTGGGCAAGTTAATTCGACTCAGATCCGGTGTGCTTTGGGTTAGGATTAGGATGAGGACAAGGTTAACCCGCAAGACCACTAAGCCCCGGCTGGACTATAGCAACTGAACCCTTAGTTATACATCAACTGAGCACCAATTTAGAAAAGAAGCCATAGATTTTTTTTTTATAATGTAAAATGTCCACGTAGAACTGATAGACTAAATGCTTGCTGATATTGTCCTCGCAAATGTTTTATGTTTGTTCACTGACGGTGCAATTTTATGATGTTTGTGCACTGTGTATGTATGTGTCAGTGTATGTGTGTGGTGCTCAGTTGTCATATCACTTGTGCTTAGTTTCCTTATCATTGGTGCTCAGTTGTCGGAGTCTCCAGGATTAGAATAATCGTCGAGATTGGGAAAGAGAGATGTTTCCTTTATCGTTTATATATACTCTGTCTAAGAATTCTCCTAAGCCTACTATTTCTTTCCTAAATATGCTCCTAAAACCAACTAAAGCGCCCATTGTGGAACTCGCCAAGCGGACGTAGAGCATATTAAACTAAGATGTCGAATTTACATGAAGTTTGGAACAATTCAAAGGATGAATTAACGTCAGACATTTTACGGAAGTAAAAAAAAAAAATGTCGGACTAAGTTTTTGCCCCTGATTTTGCCTCTATAGGTTTGAAGCAAGCAGGTAAAAATGAACGAAGGGAGAAATGCAAATCACAAATCCGGCGGTGACTTTTCAGCTTTCTGAAAAAATAAAGATGTAGCAAAATGAGACCAGGAAGAATGTATACAATAGAACCTTGATAATAATATAAGGTATTTATATATATGCCCTTGTGCATGGAAAAGATTAACTTATTTTTGAGGCAGAGCTGATAGCGAGAACGACCTCAGTAGTGATATAATAGAATAATAATGAATCCGTGCCTGTGAAATTCATGCTTATTAACAAGGTACTTTTTATTAAATGAGTACGTTATATTGAGGTTCCACTGCAGTTGCTGAGTTTGGCTGTGTACATTCGTCGGCTGGAGCTGGAGTTTTTGTTCCTGAGTTTTATTATGAATTTAACGTGGAACGTAGTAAACAACAACAACAACAACAACAACAACAATGATATCCCTTTCTTTCTATCTGTCCGTCTCTCTCTCTCTCTCTCTCTTTCTCTCTCTCTCTCCTTAGTCCTGCCGTTCTCTCTATCTCCACCAGTTCCAACATGGTTTTTAAAACCTCATCACTGTTTTTGTTATTAATCCTCTGCGAGCGAGAAAACCAACATGGCCCCGCAAACCAGCGGCGGTCCGCGCAGCCACGCTTGGATTCAAAGATAATTTAAACATTCGTACAACACGATCTGTCTTGCTCGTTAAAACATCACACTTAAAAATCGTTCACTCCACCTCCTTCCCCCTGCCCCCCCCCCCNNNACCCTTTTCCAATTGTCTATCCCTATCGTATACTCACACGCGCGTCCACACGAAGACAGAAACACCCAGACCGTCGGGTAGGACTTGGACAAAACTGAAAAATGAAATATGAACGCGTTTCGCGAACTTCAGTTCAGTTCTCGTGAATATGATCTGAGCGTAATACTATTGTGAACGGACTGATCTGGATCTGAACTGTAGCTATTTTGGTGCTTGATCTGAACTATAAAAATTATCTACCTAAATTTCTGTTCAATTCACATTGTCCTCCAAAATCAGAACCGAATGCCTGTTTAAGAAACCAAGAGAATCTGATACGTCTGAAAATTACTCAGTTTACATGGAAAAATGCTAAACTTGATCACAGGGCTTTTTTTTTTTTTTCCCCCTTAGTGAGCTGAACTTGATGTGAACTGACTTTTTTTGGTGAACTTGCCCAAGCCTACCGTCGGGTGAGATAAAAATTTTGCTACAGCAGCTCGAATCAGTTATTTGGTGCAATAAAATGATGTCTGTAGTAGTCTAAATCTATACCAATTAAAAAAACAACAACCAACAAAACATGGCATTGCCGCATACTTTGATCTGCTCCTCCATTTAATACTGATTGCGTGGCCCACATATAGATTTCATGCACCGCCTGGTAATGATTGTCTCTGGGACGTGACTGTATTGTTTCTACAAACCACAATGGACGTGTGTTTTAATATGCCGCCATTAAAAAATCAGCGTTTACATTGAATGAAATCGGAATAAGAGAGGATTTTTGGATAATACTTAAAGGGACAGGGGTGGATATTTTGCTTCACATCTTAAGAAAATCCACTGTCAGACGAAAGGAAAAAATATACGCGGTTTAAATTTTATGAAAAAAATAAAATACTATAGACTTATACTGTATGCATGTGGAGCAAATCACTACTCCTGTCCCTTTAAAATATTCTGGCAAAACTGTTTATTACTCTTTTGGTTTCCCTCTCAAAAAAAAAAAAAACTCCCGTGGGGAAGGAAGGGGGAAGTCGAACACCTGACCCTGGACTCTCACGCCTGATCTAAGTAAGTGTGAACTACTGAGCTGCCGATCGCTGAGTTCACTGTGGGGATTGTAGATTGCGCTAATCCTCAACGAAAGGCATGTATATCGAATGCGCCAAAAAGTGTAGATTGAGCCACAAAATGCAGATTGAGCCAAAAATCAGAGTAGCTTGAAGATATAGACCTATCGGTGACGTGTCTTAAGTTCTACAGTCATTTTATAATCATCAGAGCTATGAAACGTTATCTCGTCCCCTCCCGGTGGCGCCCCTGGCGAATTGGACTACCATACCGTGTAACGATTAATGAGTGACATCACAATTACTATTTTCGTGTATCCCTGACACAAAGCTGCTGTTTGATAGCAGATTCGCCTGGGGACGCCATCGCATTGAATCTACAAAAACAACAACAACAACAAAAAAAAAATTACAGGATGATGAGTTCAGGCAAGAAGTCAGGAATTTTCTTAAAGGACCGTTTAATAATATTCATCTTTTGATGTGGTTGTACGGTCTTTTAAGGAAAAAGAAAAAAAGCAACAACCCAGAAGTTAGGCAATTTTCGATCTAATTTTGGTGGGAGTTTTTTTAGGAGAGGGTATCAGAGTTAAAACGATGCAAATGGTGTTGTTATTCTATGAATCTAAACATGGCAGGATTAGTTTGCTCTCTCTCCCTTTCTCTCTCTCTTTCTTTTTTTCTCTTTCCCTCTCTTTCTCCGTCCCTCTCCTTGATCAGTACTGAGTGGCTTTTCAAAGGAGGAGGAGGATAGGTGGATTGGGAGCTTCCCTGATAGTTGATTTTCTTGTGATGGTGAGGGTGACGAGGAGAGGGGGGAGAGAAGGGGAGAGCAGAAAGAGGGTTATTTAATCTACGCAGGCCAGTTGTGTTTTTGGTTCCCATGACCTGGGCGTGGTTATCTTCTCTTTTGTATGAACCAATTTTCCGGTAAAAAAGCTACACTAGATATTCCCACACTATACGGTCATGCGCTTTAATTGATTAAATTAAATAAAGTTCAAGGTCATTGTCATTATCAATGCTTTGAAATTCTCTTCAGATATACAGTCACACTAACAAGGGTATAACGAATATTTCGTTTCTTAAATCACAGGCGTGCGCGTGTTGTATTGTGTGTTCTTGAATTTGAAGTTGAAAATTTTAATTTTATGTTTGTTGGTGCCAGGAAGATGCAGATGAGAACAATCCCTTCTAACATCGTTTACCTATATTTGACTCGACATTATCCATTTCCTCTCTGAAAGAGCCTCAAATTTACCACTAAATTTTACCGCAGACACAATGCAAAATTATATGAAGTGCAAATAGCCACTAGAAATATAATAGATTTGATGAGTTGTTCTCTGCAGACACTCTAAAAGAAATAAAGAAACCTACTACTAATAATACTGTAATAAAAGTAATACTTCTACTAATAATAATGATAATAAAAATAAATCCTGCTTATTCTAAAATTCCAGAGACTCTCTAAATTGTGTTGAAGTAAACAAATAATTTCCGCAGTATCCAGAGGACTCTAGTAACACTCTATATTTTATGACTTGTGTTAGTCTGGTAAAATTTGGAATAATTTCATAATACATGTAATTGATAATCCCTGCCAGATAGGCCTTTTCGGTACTGTTATGTGAATTTCGGTACATATTATGTGAAAAATTAAGTAAATTACGAAAGGAATAGAGTGAAAAAAATAGCATACGATGTATTATGCTAAACATTATTTTAAACAACCACACATACATAGCCTATGTATTCAGCGGGGAAAAAATATGGTGGCTAACAATGAAAAAAGAAAATGTAGTAACAGCTCTATACTGTATCTACCAGCAATCTCAGCCAAAAGAGTTTTTGCGAGTCACCAGATTTGGCAACTCCACTGTGGAAGTAAATCGCCAACGCCAAGCTGCCAGTAAAGCTGATGTGCAATTTGTAAGGCCTTAGGGGCCAAATTGGATTTGTATTGTGCCGTTTGCGGCAAATGGGGGAGGTTAGCTGCTGATAAGAAATTGAACCCGTAGGCGACTGGTCGCGTGTCGCGACTTACTCTCGATCACTTGACGTGGACACTGGCTATTGTGCGGGTGGCTCCGTCTATTTTCCGTAATGCACGGGATGGTGATTGGAGAGTATCGTCTCTGCGATGTTAGGTCACATGTACCGAATTTAGATGTGTTTGTGGGGGTGGGGGATGGTAGGGTTTGGGATGAGGGTGGGGAAGAATGGGGATAGGGATGAATGGGCATTAGGGTGAGGTCGGATGGGGACATTGATATACAATGTTCTTGGATACTGAACTAAAACTTATTTTGTTAAGTTTAGAGTAAACGAGTTCTTTGTGCTCAGTCACAGATTTTTTTTTTTTGGTGCACATTAATTTTATTTAGCCTGTTGCTTTTCCCCCCAACACAGGGCACATTTATTTTTCTTTTAATAATATCATTTAACAACAACGACAACAAGAACAACAACAAGAACAACAACAAGAACAACAACAACACTGTTGTTATATTAATTTTTTATTCTCACTCATAAGTTATACGACCTAGTCACATGCCGGCTGTCTTATTTGGAAATGTGCTGGATCTATACAATACCTACAGACCTGACTAACTGAATAAGATTTATCCATTTCTATAGGACAGTGAAAGGTGTCCACTGTCCTGTGTTTCAGATGTGGGCGGGGCCGCTATGATGGGTGGGCGGGGCTCGTTTTTGTTTTTTCATAATCCTACAGGACGATCGAAATCAAGAGAGCATTGAGATATCTGATAGGGTAAGCCTATTTGGTTAAAAACCCAATAATTTGTTTTGCAAAATGTTTATGCTATTGAATTACTCTAGTGTAATTTGCCAGTGTGTCTTGAGTAAACTTACCCGTGTGTTTCTCCTCCTTAATATCTCTTTCTCTCCCTCCTTTCTCTTTCTCTATTAGTCCAGCTTGTCTATTTTGCTGTCTTTGTGGTAGGTGTGGGGTGACCAATTTGCAAGTAATAATAATGTAAGCATTTTCATTTTACTCATTAATTTAAATTAGTAGAGATTTGCAAGAGGTGTTCGTGTTATTCTTTATATTCATTCACTCAGCTCTTTGTTTCCTTCTTTCTTCATTTCCGCCGTTTTTTCATTCTTTTCTTAAAAAAAAAAATTATGTTCCCTACTTTCGCTCTCTTTCCTCCCTTCCTCACTTTCTCCCACTCTCTCTCT
The DNA here is from genome assembly GCA_033807755.1 of Ellobium chinense. Classification (NCBI taxonomy): domain Eukaryota; kingdom Metazoa; phylum Mollusca; class Gastropoda; order Ellobiida; family Ellobiidae; genus Ellobium; species Ellobium chinense. Next base: position 1,578,764 of record JAWQUT010000062.1, read on the forward strand.
CTCTCTCTCTTTTTCCTTTTTCTTTCGCCAATGTGCCCTATCCAACCCCAGCAGTTAATGGGTGGTCATGATCATTGAGTCCCCACACCCGCCCGAAATCATTTGCTGCACTGAAAATAGAACAACTGGACATCTTTCCTTTCAGAACACAGCATGAATTTCGTCATAGGTGGAACGCTTTTAGGCATTTCTTGAAAAAAAAAAATCTTGAAATATAATATTTATGGGTTGGGTGTTTGGGGGCTGGGAAGAAGGGTGCATAAATAATATCTGCTGAAGGTCTGGTCAACCTCTGACAGGTAGGGACGGGGGAGGAGGAGGGGGGGGGTAGCAGTGTCTCCCATTGTCTCGCCGCCCATGAAGTCGTGTCACCTCCTTGAACGTGGTGTCCAAAGCAAGTCACCCCAGTGGCTACTCCGTTCAACAATGCAAGAAGACACGAGCGTCCAGTCAAAGAAAAGGGGGGGATTATCTGTAGGCGTGAGGACTGGGCAAGGGAGGCTACCCGCCCCTATTGTTGTTAATTTGAATGCGTGTCATAAAATATAATTAGGATTATCGGCCTCGCAAATGTGGTCCAGCGGTCATCCTATTTTTTGCTTCTCTCTCCACCCCGTCATAAACTTTCCTCCACGGGTGTATGGGAGATCCTTAATACCGTCCGTAACTCCTGCTGAATTTGATTGGATTGTATTGTTAACTTAACTATCTAAGCAGTGCTTTTGTTAATGTTACGAAAACCAGTGTTATTTTTGGATAGGTTGGTGTCAGAATAACTGAACCTGTAAGAGAGGGATTATGCAGAGGGAGCCATGTCCATCTTGGAAATGATTGTTCTGAAATTTTGACACGATGATTGAATGTGCACGAAACAAATCAGTGATGATGATTTTATTTTTGTTCTGAGATTTCGTTCGAGAACAGTCAAATCTTACAAGGATACCAAGTGATATCTAGGCTGCGCATCTGGTCTGCACAAAGTTCTTTTTATAGGGGCTGATCGAAACTTGAAACTCGAAGAAGTTAAGTTCATTTGAAGTTATTTAACTTCACCTTGAGGCCAAAATGCTTATTTCAAGTTAGCATTCTGACGGCAACTTGGAGATGTTTTGACCACTTTTAAGGACTAAAGCTTTAATGTCTTGTTGGGAAGTGATTTCTACGCCACACTGGCCCACGTAAGTTTTTTTTAAATTGCTGGTGACGTGATGACACCAAATTCATTTCAGATTTAATTCGCACTTCAACTTAGAGCAGATGAAGGCAGAGTTGCCAGATTTTTTTAAAAATTGGAGAAAAAGGCAAGTACAAAATTAAAAATAAAAGCCAGAAAAGGCCAATTTTGCGTTCACATAACATTATATCCAGTAATATTACATTTTATGTCTAAATAGACTGTTAAAAGCCAGTCAGATGCCAAATCACTGATCGGTTTGTCATGACGTTATCTGCCCATTAAGAAAGCCAAAGTTTAAGAATTTGGTCTAAAAGGTCGAACTGGCAACCCTGGTACACGAGCACATCAAGAGCCTGGATCCCCTGGTTTTATTCGAATACAATGGTATCGTTATTGCTCTGTGTCCACTGAAGTACACACATAATGTGGGACTATCAAGTGCGAAATCGCAGTAGTGGAATATCCTGTGCAAACAATAGCCTATGGTCTAAACATTGAGTAACTCATTACTGTTTGCCATTTTACGACAAAGGTGGTAAGTAATTTTGAAAAACCTCATTAAGAATAATGTTCGGTAAAAAATATAGCAGAAATCATTATCTAGAAAGTCTGTGTTTTCGCCTCGATTAGCCTCGGTATGTGGAAGCAGATGGACATTACTGGCAATGGAATTTACCTTTCTGTGCGGGTATTTGATTGCTTAATATACTGCAGCAGCAGGCGACGCTTATCATGTTCTTCGTTAACCAAGGATTCCAGTTGCAGATATATTCCGTCTGTCAAAACTTAGTGACTTTCTACACAAATGTGCGCTCATTGTGAATAGAACAGCCTGTGTAAATAATATTATTTTGTGGCCTGAACATTAAGTAACTTATTACAGTATGCGGAATGAAATAAGGTGGTAAGTAATTCTGAATAATAAGCTCATTAGCAATAATATACACGTATAGTTAAACTATAACAGCCGCCTGTTAATCAGATCGTCTGTGTTTTTGCCTCGGTGTATGGAAACAGATGGATTTAATAAATAGTGGAATGGAATTTGTCTTTCTGTGCGGGTAAAAGCGCTTATATTAAGGTAAAACAGGCAAAGCCTATCAAAGCCTTTGTTAAGCGAGGATCCCTATTATAGATTTATTCCGTTTATCAAAACTTACAATCTGTCTATAAATATGTGCATCCGTGATGGAAACAGTTGTGATTTCAATTTCCTGATAATCAGAGGAAGACTAGTTAGTTTTAGTGTGGTGAATGAGAAGATCAAGCTAGTAAATCTTAGTATGAGAAAACTTCGGTCTAGAGATAATTAATGAAGGAAATGAAGAGCTTAATGCCTCATGTTATAATTCTCCTTCGTATTTGGGAATGGTGCTATTATTAAGGGCAATAGAATATGTATATGTATGCGTGTGCAACCACTCCTCCCCCCAACCCGAATGCTGAGGCGATAGCGACAAAGCCTACCACAAAATTCGACAGATAAAATAAGATGGTACCTTTGCTTTTGTTACGCGGAAAAATTGCTTCCACAATAAATTAAAATTAGTTAATCTACATATTATGTTTACACATCTTAAACATGGACATACTATACAACTTGCACACATAATGAGTACGTATTCATGTGCATAAACTAAAATCAGGATATACTAGGAGTCCCTTGTTGAAGTACAGACTTTCTATTCCCTTACGCTCACGATCCATTCTTAATTACATAATATTTTTCACTATTTTCTGATCTTTTACCTTGTGTGTAGACTACATAGGGGTTGACCGCAATCTTCCAGAACAATTTTTTACTTTTCTATGCACGTAGTTGAGCCCCTACCAATTTATAATAATAGGATAGTGATAGTGCCGATAAACGTCAGAGATCAGGGTCCCCAGGATACAGACTTATCAGAACCGACCATCTCAACAGACTAAGGAAATCGGCGGCGACACTGAATCCTTGTGATACTGTCATAAGGGCAGCTTCATCCTTTAATCTGGTCTTGATGATTTTTTTTTTTTTTTAGCTCTATACTGAACTGATACCATTGATTCTCATTAGTTATTGCCACTCAGTCATTGTTATTACTCAGTTTAGAGTTTGTGGTAATATCTTAATTTTTAGAGTGTATGATGCTGGTTCACTTATCGACATCAGGGTACAACTCAGTACTATATAAATTATAGATTTGGTGAGGTCTGAAGTTATATGAATCGTGGGGGCCCTTTGTTAAAAAAAACCTACACTAGATAGTCTTACCAACTTGCATACCAAAACAGGATGTTCTATTCCAGTTTTCGTTCTCAAAAGTGTTCACCTCATGCTAAACCTGCCTTTAGGAGTGAGACATATACAATTCACTGCACATTTACAGTACTTAGAATATACTTAGTTTAATTATATTTAAAGAATTAAAAACAGTTTTAGAAAGCAAATAATTTTTATTGAAAATTGGTTGAGTGCCTCAAAAAGAATTATTGTGAGGCCAACTTGTTTAGCTTCTGCCTAACTCTAGTCTAGCTCTTGTATAAACCACATCAGTTATAAAAAAATATAAAATTTGTGGCAGTCCCCGAAAAAGCTGGATCTATACACCGTTGGAGACAATAACATATCGCCAGACTTACATTATACTCTAATCACTCTCTCCAGATAAGTTCTCTCGGGGTGAATGCAAGACAGATTGTCTTGTTTGTCAGTGCGAGGCCACTGAAAAGTGTAGTATGGGAGTGATAATAATGTAGGGCCGGATCTCGAATTATTTCCCCTGACAGTGTTTTAAAATTTTGTATGATAATAGTTGTCACGTAAAGTCTGCTGTGTAATATATCCAAAACAAAAAAAAAAAGTGAGAGAGAAGGCCTGAAGGACCACACATGAAGATAGGCGTCAGATTTCTGAAATTTCGTAGACCGCGCATGTTTTTATATCATACATAGGGGTTTCTAATTTTCACATTAAATTTCACTTTAGTGATGAGACTTTAGTGTGTAGCCTATACAACTGGGCGTGTGAGTACAGGACACCCGTTAAAGATAATGGTTATTATTGGAAATGCTTTCGAGACTGATGCCCTGTCATATTCACTTCAGTGTAATGATAAAGATATAGTGCTTTAGGTCAGCTAAACCTATCCATTCGATTTTTATGACAGGTCAGTATACTGCATAGGAAACTTTCGAAACATTTTCAAAGTAAACATCGCGTGACATGTGAATTAAAAGACACGACTAGATCTATGACTTTGTTTTGTTGTTTTGTGCGTGAGGTACAAAAACTGAACTTTCCCTTCACGTATTTATTATCTTCGATGTTTAATTTTACAGGCGCTTCAGAAATGACTGCAGCTCAGGATAGGAGAGAAGGCCTCTTCGGCCGGAAGACAAGTCAACCTTTACCACAATGAGCAAGTCTTAGTTCCATGGACTTTGGGAACATCCCCTAAACAGCCACTGGTCTCCATTTACTCCGACAAGTTGCTGTTTTTATTACTGGACCATTGCATAATCTGGAAAGACCCTGTAACCACCTCTCACACTAAGAGGGGGAACGCCTCACAGAACACAGAGACTCTCTCTCAACTCAACAGCAGGAACTGACCTATCTTCAAGATGAATTCTGGGCAGCAGCTTTGTAGCTGACGACTAGGAGGAGCTGATCGTTCAATTAGGCGTGTCTTCTAAGGATTTTGGCAAGCATTTCCGTGATCAGGATTTGTGCCTCGCCCAGCAGTGCTCAAACGCAACGTTTTCACTCCCTGAGTTTACGCGAGTTTCACAGAAACGCTGAAAGCAACTTTTCTTGGGCGCAATATTTTCTTGTCACTGGATGACCCCACAGTACACTAAATACTGTAGCGTGGACATCTGAAGTAGATCTTTGTGTTATTCGTCGATACTTCTATATCTGAAGCATCTGGAGTCCGCGAGGTGTACAGTTAAATACTTTCTTCCGGAGTTGAGGAATTATAACAAAAACTTCTCAATAAGAATATTGTCGTGAAGATCATACCACATTGTCACACCCCCAACCTTTTCACGATAGGATTCGAACCTAAACCTCCTATCATGATGGTCCAGTGCGCAGGCTGTGACCGTCCTATACTGGACAGGTTCCTTCTCAACGTCCTTGACCGCGCCTGGCACGCGTCATGCGTCAAGTGTTCAGACTGCAAATGCAACTTGACCGAGAAGTGCTTTTTCCGCGATGGGAAACTCTACTGTCGGTCAGACTTTTTCAGGTATGTAGATCATCTGCAGAATCATTTGTCATTTTCGAACTTCATTTCATTTGTCTATCAACCAATTTTTGTTATCTGCTATGGTTTGCAGTCTTCCCTAATAACAGTTCTTAGTGAAACGCTGTCGACTAAATTTTTCATCTCCGAAAAACTACCTTCTAGAGAACAACACAATATCCTAATAAACTGACTTAACATAACAAAATGGCCATGTACATTTCTTGTACGTAGAGCTATTGCAAAATAATTTTTGTCATTTTGAACCTCTTTACACAACAACAACAACAACAACAACAACAACAACAACAACAACAACAACAACAACAAATGTTTTGTTCTTCTTTATCTTTCTCCATAACGCGTTTACAGCGAAAAGTTTTCTGACTAAACTATTCTTTTCCGAATAACCACATCCTAGAGAACACAGATAGCTCAGGAAACTGATCAAATAATTATTTGACCCTTATACCTTCAATGTGTATGGACCGATAAAAAAATTATTTTTGTCAATTTTCAACTTCATTTCATTAATTTTTGATGAAAGTTTTTGTTCTTTTTCGTTGTTTGCTGGAATCTTTCCGAAAATGGATTTAGAGTGAATAGTTTTCTGATGAAATTATTCTTCTCCGAATAGGCAACTCTTGAGCATATCGTTTAAGAAGAACATACATAGATCTAGGTGCATCATCAAAATGAAATTTTGCCGCAAAATTCAAGGCACAAACATCATCGATCTACAGTCCCTCTTCAGCCTCACGACAGCCGGAGAAATTGACTACTTTTTTGGTTTTTGTTTTATGCACTTGTTGTTGCTGTTGAGGGGAAGGGGTGACGAGTTCCATTATCTTTTATGCTGCACGGAATTTAGTGAATATCGTAAACGACTTCTGCCTAGATGCTTCCACAATTATCCAAATATTTTGAAATATGACGACCTAATGAAAACTACAAATGTGAAACTGTTAAAAAGCCATTCGAGATTAATCAAAATAATCATTTAAAACTTAGGGTGTAGTTATTCTGCCATAACAAATACTTAAGTAATACTCCATTAATTACTCTTTGTGTAAGCCCTGAACTGGACGGACTGGTTTTGATTTTGCCTTTTGTTAACGCTATTGTGAAATGTAATATTTAATGCTCATATGTATATAATGTACTTGAGCAAAATAAAGATAATGTTATTCTTATTGGTAATTCTACATACTGCTCATGCAGAATCTCATAAACTGTTATACATGGGTGTCGCCGACTGGAGCCCCACAGCTTGCCCCGGTTAATTTGCATGCCCCAGTAACTTACAACCCCAGTTATTTTACTACTAAATAAAATAGAACTACACGTTTCCACTTAGCTCGTTCAATTCTAGCACAGCAGTTGGTATTAAGATATGATCTACCATGGGCTTTAAAACAGACAGGCATGGACGAAGGTAGGATTTGCGAGGCCTTGGATACGGGAAAGGTTCTGGGGTTGGTTCCCTTTCATACCATAAGGTTCAACAGTTCAACAGTTTTATTTCTTTTAGGCCAGTGGTCAATAGTATTGTATTATTATAACAAATATTTCACATAATAATGACAATGTATCAATATGGCCATGTTCGTGCGGACTTTGCCAAAGCAAACAATCAAAATTAACATAGGTTCGGCTCCTTCCTATACTGTACTGTCTCTGCTCCTCTCTCTCTCTCTCTCTCTCTCTCTCTCTCTCTCTCTCTTTCCTCCCCTCTTTCCTCTCTTTCTCTTTCTTTTCCCCTTCCTCTCTCCACAGAAATGTATCTGGTCTTTCCGCGGCTCGTGGTCCCTAATGAAGCCAGGGTCTTAAGCATGTTTCCATAGTGCCCTGGCCTAAGTCAGCCACTGCAGAGAGGAAAGCTATAGGATACAAAACACAAAACACAAAATGTTCTGTTTGGGCATGGATGATTCGTCATGTCAAAACGGAAACCCCATTACCTCTGGAATATTTTGAAGGCGAAAAACGACCATTGTTGATTATTTACGAAGAATCAGTAGCGCTTTTCTTTTTGCACAAAAATATTCATTTTTTGATATATCAGGATTTTGTTTTCACCGAGCGACATCTAGACTAGACTAGACTACCCATGCCGAACTTTTTGTTTTCTAAATGTAGCCCCAGGATGCAAACCAATCAACTTTGATTGTTGTCGGGGTCCCATAAAATGTATCAACAAAACCGCAAAACACTTAATTTTGGTTGTTGCTTGCCTGTATGTGTGCTGTGCTTGAGTAGTTCTGAAACCATCATCCTGCATCGAAATACAAACTCACTGAAGCGTTAAAAAACATGGGACAAGGAAACGAAATTTAACTATCACTCTCATTTTGAAACTTCGACTCTAGACTTAATTAACATTATGTTTATACTTCCCATCATAAATAACTCTTCATTTGCTCCACTTCCGGACTTAAAAAAAAAAAAAGTAAAAAAAAAAAAGGGAGTGGGGATAGAGATCCACTCCAGCGCTTTTTGGTCGAGGATTTGTGCAGCAGATTTTCACAAGATACATTGATTATTTTGTGCGTTTTTACAATGATAGCAACGTTTCTTTCAAAAATTGTACCAAAGTTTCAGTTTGAGGACAAATGAGGTGTTGCTTATATTGGGCAATATAATGTTATAATCAAGTTAATTTTATCATTATTAACATTATCTCTGTTGGCGGGAGCACAGATTAATGATCTCTACAGAAAGGACGTTTAGGCTGATTCCGGATGTTCCCAATCGTCATTTCTTAACGTTTGAAAATAGGTTGTGACCAGAAAAAATGTTACGAGGAAAACGTTGGTAATTCTCAATTCTGTTAAGATGATATGATTAAACAAAGCTGTTATTGTCATTATTTATATAATACAGATGGTAGAAGAAATAATGGTCTGTATTTAGTAAGGAAATTAAAGGAAACTGAAACTGAGCCACTGATCATGAGTGAAGTTTTAAAACTGCCATCGGCTCCATTCAATCGCAGCTACTCGAACGGATGGCAAATTTGACATTAGAAGGAGCTGCAATTATCCCGTGAAATGTGTACAGAAAGTATGGCGGACTGAAGAAATGCTGCGGTTAAGCGAAGACAAGCGAAATTTTAGCAATTTCCTAATTCAAGCTACGCTTTCCTACCGATGAGCCCGGATATGCTCGATTTGGGACGGCTTTTTATCAATTAACATGATTCATTTCCCTTGCCGTTTCATACCCTTTTCTTTTTAACAGGCAAATATGGTTGGTGACAATTTTTATGTCCATTTCTTTGCTATTGTGTGAATGAAATTTTATGAAGTAAGTGAATCTCTATTTTAGAGGGGAAGCACAGATTAATAAGCGCTACAGAAAGGAAAAAAGCTAATTCCGGTTGTTCACAATCGCCGTTTCCCTAATGAAGATGTGACCAGAAAAATGGTTACGAGGAAAGCGCTTCTATTCTCATCCTTAATTAACCCTTTGAGTCCCACGAGTAGAAAAGTTACTATAGTGACAAAGCTGGTTATTTTACATGTTTTGAGTAAATGGTTTAGATCTCCTCAACTTAACTTTTATACTGTCTATATTGACCATTTACTGTTACGTAGGAACATGTGCCATTGTTCGCTGATTCTTTGCGGAGTCATTTCCACATATCATTTGTTACGGAAACACCAACTCATGTGCCAAATACGGCACAGTGAGTCTTTAAAGGTTGATTCACAATTTTATAATTTAAAAAAAAAAAAAGATCGAACTTGGGAGATGCCTTAATTTACCGTTCATTACGCTTCTGAGTACTTCTGCCCTGTCGGGGAAAGATATTTACCAAAAAAAAAAAAAAAAGTTTTAAAAACAGTAAAAAAAAAGTTCCTATCGTAATAGTAGTATGATCATGAAGGTTTAGTGTCGGCGCCATTAATAAATTGTTGAGTGGAGATCGTTAGTGTGAGCGGCCTTGCGCGTGCGTGGTACTCACCCCAGGACAGGGTAATTAAAGGAAACGCGCGGGTAAATAATTAATGGCATCAATTATCGGTGGCTGTGAGTTACACAGCGGTGAGACAATGTGGGAGAATGTGGGTGGTAAAGAGGGATCAAATGATTTATCTGAGAGAAAGCGGCAGAATGTAATGAGGGGGAT
>JAWQUT010000062.1:1607345-1619103 GCA_033807755.1 Ellobium chinense
GGAGGGAGGAAGGTTGGAGTGGGAGTTTCCCTTCATTTTGATAGTTGCAGGGGTGAGGAAGGGCCAGTGTATGTTTAACATCTTTCTCTCGCTGTCTTTTGCAATCTCTCTCACTCGTTCTCTCCCTCTTTCACTCTATTTCTCCTTCTCCCATTCTTTCAATACCTCCCAAGCTTATCTTACCACCAAAAGTCCGCCTTGGAAAACAAAGAGTCGCATAGACCAGGGGTTATTTTGTAAACAGTATGGCATTCTGGGTAGTCTGAGAGCTCATGGCTGCCACTATCGCAGGAGGTCGCCAGTCTGTCAACGCCGGGGCGGAATTCTAGCACGGTAGTCTTGTCTGCTCTTTGGGGGCCTTGTGTGGTAGTGCTCAACCCTGGGTAACAGTGGGCAGTATCGTGTATGAATATCGATACATTCGGTACTCAGCAAATTTCGATGTGGGTATCCACCAAGCTCTGGAGCTGCATACCATTTCGATAGTTTTGATGTGAACGGTGGCATTTTGCCAGACTGAGATTGCCTGGTTTTTTTTTCTGTGTTTCTTGCATACGAAATAGCTTCTGATATGTAGCCCAGTTTCATCACCGAAGGCTGCTCTCTTGAAGAGGTCCCACTCCGACTCCACAGTTTTTCTGCCATTCTACCCCCTGAGGCCACAGCTGGGTGCGGGCCTCGTGATAAAAGGAGGCAGAACTGTACAGCGTTTCTACCTGCAGCAGTATTGACAAATATCGAAAGGATCGGGGGATGTCGAAAGAGATCCATATCCCTATCCAGTACATAGTATCAGAATCGTATTTAAATCAATATTTAAAGTACTTAGAGCATGAAGGCGGAGCATCGCGATACCCAGAAATGGTATCGGCCCACCACATGACTGACCCTGGCCCTATTTTGCATTGCATTTTTGAATGTATGTATGATACTCTGGCATCTTCTGTACTGATAAATAACTTATTCCACAAAACCGAAATTCCGAAGTAAACCGAGATCGTGCTTAGCCTTTTTATTGGCATGAAGTGATCTAATTTTGATACAGTTGTTACAAGCTCAAATTTTCAGAGCTCTCATACAAATTCGGATATTGTCATCACATTTGGCCCAGAATTCTGAACAAAATGATACTAAAATTTGCATTTGATATAACTGTGGAACTGGTGACATGAACGTTTGATATTGTGTATAATATTCTGCATAAACATCTCGTGGCGAATATTATTATATTATGTAAAATATTGCTGGCCTATATTTTTAACGAACGTGACTGTTTCATATCGCTACTTATGAAACTGCAATAGTCACAATATATATTTCATATATATTTCGTGGCGAATGTTACTACGTTATGTAAAATATTGCTGTCCAATATTTTTAACTTACCTGACTGTTACATTTCGTTACACATGAACTGTCGTTTTGTAACAGTCATACGATTTTTATGTTTTGTGGCGTGAACTAATTAGACCATCTAAGTATGTAGTACGCAGTACAGAAAGAGATGATGTATTGAGATTGGTAAAACCTTCAACGACCACAATCCTGTCGTGATAGCTCGTGGGATAAAGATTAAGACAAGACAAACATCGTACGCGCATGTGTATTGGGGTTATGATGGGATCGATTAACACCACGGCGAAAACATAATCGTTTTAATAACTGCATCACTCTGTGTGCCCGAGTATTCTGCTGTATAACTGTATAATGTAAAGAATCTGATTCTTGTACCATGTAGCGAAGCTGACGGCAGTATTTGGTTTGTCTGTCGTTACTGTTTCCTTGTATATTATGTTTTGCTTTTCGAAAATATCTGAACATGCTTGTTAGCTAACTTCTCTTCCATTCTCACCTCACCTCGTACATCAATTTTCTCCTTGTAATAAGGCGCTTTGAATGCATTTCATCGCGCCTTTATTTATTTATTTATATATACATATATTCGCCCATCTGTCCATTAACTATATGAAAATACATCATCGTCGCCCATAAAAAAATGTGTTTGGGGTGTATTAAAGATGATAACGTCAGCTAATTTCACTCACCATAACGTTTGACCAATGTTCTGAACAGCCAAGATTTCAAAACACGCCTACAGCTGTGTCGTGTGCATCTTCTGTGCGATATCTTGGATAGGTCTGGGCAATTATCAGTTAAAGTAATCGTGTAAAAGGATACGAGTCAAAAACCCTATGAATCGGTTCACGGATCTGATGGGATTGATAACCTATTTTACAAGACTGGGCCAGACTCCGAAACGAGTTTGACTCTACTCCATGCATATTTTGAGAAACTTGTAAAATCCAATCATTCTTCAAAGATGTGCATGATTAGGGTAAGGGGCAAGATTAGGGGTAGGGAGTTAAGTTAAAGGCATAGAAAGGGTTACGGACGGAACAGTAATAATATAATGTAAGATGGACTCGCCTGGTCTAAGCTAAAATCCATACTTTAAGTAGTGGATCAAGAGAAAGTAACAACTCGCTTCAGAAATGATTTCTCATCCGGTTATCCGATTTGTAAGAAATGGAAGCGACCATTTTATTCGGTTAATAACGCACCGATTCTCTGCCCAGCAGAGAGGGCGGGGACCCACAGGGCGACAACATAGCAACCGAATGTCCAGATAAGATAGGCAGATGCGAGGAAAGTGAGTAAAGAAGCATCACAGACCGCAAGCTACGGTTTTAAGTCGCAAGTAGTGAAATTATTCGTGCTTCGTGCTGATGTTGGGTGAACTATAACTTTCATATCTTTCATCTTATGATCCACTGGGGTACCGTATGTGCTGCAAATATTTTCCCCTCCCACCAGATGGTAGACGATACACTGTTGTTCTTTTACCTTACCTTCTGTTCTGATGTTAGCAGGTGGAAATTCGACAGAGATCCCATTATAGGTGATATCACAATGCTTTTTATCGTTGGTGAACGCGTTATTGATAATATTACACTCAAACTATTCCCTTGTTCTCCCCACCTGGTTAATGTCAAGCGAAGTAGCAGTGAAACGCTTCGTACTTTGTCCACGACCTTTAAGCATTTTCGTACTATTCCGAGAATTGCTTTAACATTTTCCGCCCTTCTACCACTCTCGTGGTTATAATGAATCAAGTACTGCAGTACTTCTTTTCTGTAAGGTAGATTGATGTTATGTAGATGATGCCGGATGTAACACTGATGGTATTTATATGACTGGTCTATATTTAGCAAGGATATTCTGTAGGGAGTCTCTCTGCCACCCCCCTCCACTCCCCTCCTTCCATTTTGAGCCACTTCTAATGAACATAATAATCTGAGAAAAGCTTGTACACGACTATCGTGAATAGGCTACCCTGTTTTGAAAACAGCAGGGTCAGAATGAACTACCAATAATATTGCCTGCAGTCTTGCAATACAGTCAGTGTGCAATATAGTCAAAGTGGTAAGTATACCAAAGCGCCACAAAAACTTGGCATTTCTCTCTTTAACTAAATGCCCACGACCCCGACTCAGCCAAAGGAGGAGAAAAAGATGAGTCTCGAGGGGNGGGGGGGGGGGGAAGGGGAAAGGAGGGAGGTTCTGACCTCCTGCACTCTCTCAACTCATGGGCGTGTCCTTCTTCCGTCCAAATTATTAGATTATCACCAACAAACTCGCCGATCTGTGCCAACAGCCTGCCCGTTCTGTTAGTAATGCAAATTAAATTGGCTTGACAAATCCACGCTCGTCCCTAGAGGGTCGTAATCGTGTTTTCGGGCGGGTGAGATGGGGTCAAATCGCCGTTTGAACTCACTGGAGCAAGATGCTCAGGCGTGCACGCTACAAACAGCACTGTCTCAGCCATGACATAATGACGGATGCATGACGGGAGATGCTGGTCACGCTGACGACGATGATGAGAGTGTAATGAAAAGGCCAGTCTAATGAACTCAATCTGGAGAGTCCGTTTAATGGTAAATCGATGTAAAAAAAATATTACAAGAGTTCAGGGACGCTCTATTCGGAAAGGGAAGGCCAGGAAGAGGCGGCTTATATTGTAATAAAAATTTGAATCAGCAATGGCACAATGAGGGCTGAGAAATGTACAGCAAGTAGACGTCAACTCCTACAAAGCTCACTTCTGGTTCAAGCAAAATGTAATTGTAAATAATAATATAATTGCGTCATCAAATCTTTCCTGGTTCAAGAAAAATGTAAATGTAAATAATAATAAAACTGCGTCATCAGATCTTACTTCCAAAAGACAAAGATGCGTCAGCCAATAAAAACCATATCAATCAGTAATATTCCTCTGACAAATAAAAGTAGAAAGTAGAAGAAGTTGACTTACAGTGTCCCAGTGACCATGCATGTATAATAACTGAGAATGATCTAAGATCCTGGTGAGAGTGAAATCTGCTGGATATTTACTGGCACGTTCGTTTAATAGCAAGTTAATTAACTATTGATAAGCATTCCCACAACCAAAGCTTGATGAGTCTCTTTGCAATGTCCATTGTCCAGCATTGACACGTCGGCAGGAAAGTTCTAGGCTGGAACATCCGAGAACTCCATCCATCATCATCTTGGAGCGATTCAGGCGAACGACATTGGCTATCTTTGCCAGCAGATCTTTTATTTTGAAGATGCTTAGGGCAGCGCTCACAGATTCTTCGAAAGATAGAACGCTGGACAAACATGTGAAAGGTCATTATCAGAACTAGGTCATATCTAAACAGACCGTGGCATCTTCCCGAAGAAATATTGAAAAGATGTAATGTTTTCTCCCTCAGCGCTGATCATGTTTGTGGAAAGAATTTTCTTCCGGCATCAAAGCTGCTCCCTCTTTAAAGTTTTCTTTCACGGCGGAATCCATCTGAGAGGCTTGGCCACTTTGGGACATTGTTGTATAGTTAGAGAGAAAGAGAGAGAGAGAGAAAGAAAGAGAGAGAGAAAGAGAGAGAGAGAGAGAGAGAGAGAGAGAGAGAGAGAGAGAGAGAGAGANAGAGAGAGAGAGAGAGATGCGCATGGAGAGAGACTGAAAGAAAGAGAAGGGTGGGACCATCTGGTATTGTCACCCTGCATCTCCAGCAATGCAAGGAACTGGTCAGGTCTCCCTCGAGTCGTAGGACAACATGCATGGTTAGGAAGGAATGTGAGGAAGTTACGCCCCTGAGAGCGACAGAGCGGATGTGGAGAAGAGAAAGAGAGAGAGAGACAGCATGAGTAAAGACCTGAGAAAAAAAGCAACACAAGTCAAGAATGACGAGGCTTACTCACAAAAGAGAGCAGTCAAGAGGATGAAAGACGTACAACCCAAATACACAAGACACCCAGACACACCCAAATACGCAAGACATCCCAGACACACATACAAACATGAAATCAGACGACTACGGAAATCTGCTCATTCTTCAAGAAAATACTATCTCGTCGTGTTGAACGATCTTCTCAAGCCAGGCTAGGGGAAGAGGGCTTTGGGGGGAAAGAAAAGCTGAAAACGAAAATCAATTCTCTCCTTGGAAGACAAAACCCCTCCCTCCTTTCCCTGGGCTCCCGGTATGTCCCCAGCTCAAACAGCGTGCCAGCAAAGATGACTTGGAGTGTCTGCTCAAGTATTTTTCGACCTTCCTCTCCCGTCGATTCTTCATTCAGGATGAAGAACTTGTTCCCCACCTCCCCCTCCCTACTTCCCGCCCTCTTCATCTGTAGCCTCAACAATCTTAGCATGGGAGGCTTGTGGCTGTATTGTACTTCATCTTGGTAACACTCGCGATAAAACGTCGTATGTCGCTCTATTATTCCGTGGGACATTTGCCCTTTTTTGTGAGAGGTGGCACAGAAGTAGTGTTCTATTTCATCTCAGTGCACAGATGTGAAGTGTATAGAGCAAACACGTAGATCTTCTCTATTTAGTCTATGTCGTACGAGTGAGGCACATGACTTCGTAGACGTGCCGAGCTTGCACAGTGCATGTATAATCTTACTTAATCTCACCAAAACGCTTTCGGGTGGCGCGATTCCCAAGAGCTCCAATAGATTCACGCCTTGTCCATCCATCCATCCATCCATCCATCCATCCATCCATCCATCCATCCATCCATCCACCCGTCCGTCCGTCCGTCCGTCCGTCCGTCCGTCCGCTACCTTGCTTCAAGACTTCAAGACCAAAGTCATTTTCGCACCCATCATTCCTCTGTTCTTAGTTTAAAATGACACTTGATGTGATTTTAATATTTATCTAATACGAGTGTAATGATATACTGCATTAGACTTATGTCTATGAACTTACGTGCCGCTGGTAATTCCGTGCCTGTCTTCCGTTCTTCTGGCATCCGCTTTGCTGGTATCATCTTTGGCTACGTCTTTTTCGCAAAACTTTACATTGGTATCTTCCATACATTTTTTTTTTTTTTGGAAAATCCTCACAATTTTCTTGCATCTTATTTGCCTCGCCCTCATCCCTTTAGATTCTTTTCCGTCTTCGGTCATTAACATGCGTGTCTTGTTTGAATCCTTCCCTTGAGGAAATTCTTGTTCTGTCGCGTCCGTATCCCTTAGATCTCTGCTCCATAATTCCTCGTCATCTCATATATTTCCTGCTCCAGATTGCATGTGTTTGCGTCCCAAATCCGAATTCCAAGACACTTCTCAAGTTGCGCTAACGACGACGACGATGCAACAACAACAACAACAACAACAACAACAACAACAACAACAACAACAAAAAAAACAACAACAACACCTCCTCCTCCTCAAGCTCTCTTTCCTCCTCCTCGCGACGTCTTTCTCTCCACTTCCTCCGCCGTCACTCTTCATCACTTCCAGGAGCCGCTTTTATTTGTCAGGGCCTGTCCTCAGTTGTCCTCCCCTGCCCAGTTCTTCTTGTCAATGAAAGTTTTTGAAGAGACTTGAGCCACCTAGACAGAGTGAGCTCCCCCTCTGTGGAACCCTTGGCCAGATCCTATAGATGGGCGAATCGCGCGAGATTCGAATCCTTTCGATTCAAAAGCGCTTTCTTCCTAATAATAGGAATAATCGAGCACAGTGGCTGGTACTGTTATTACTACTATTACTATTTAAAAATTGAATGGGGAAAACCCAAAAAGTTAAATGATTTGCTGTTACTTTCATTATTCAGTACCACTGAATCTCTCTCTTTGCAATTTTCTAGACCATGAGTTTTGCTAAAAGAGAAAATAAATGTTTCATTGGTTTTCTTTTTAGCATGTGTGATTATTCGCATTCAAATAGGAAAATTACCCGATTTACTAGATTTAGTCCTTTCCTTACGAAAGTGTGACTTTTGAAAAAGGGATTTTCTGTAAATTAGAATGGAATTTCTCACGAAGACCTTCTGAATGATCTTTCTTTATGTCGTCTCAAATAGATAGGCCTATAATTTGTAATTGAGACCACTCCAATTATCAGAATCGATTCCGAATTGGAAGCGAGAACAGAGTCCAAGAATCGGAATCACCCCACTTTTCTTTAGCGCCCGAGACTTGAGCCCTTGAGTCGGGCTCCTCCATTGAACGGTTGTGTTGGTCCGGGCGGAATCGAGGGCGGTTGACATCTGTCGCTGGTCCGCAAACATAAAAAGCGATTGAGCATCTTTTTCCCGGGAGGTTTTGGAGAGGAGAGGGTGGGGAGGAGAGATCGAAGTGTCTGTGCAGATGTGAGTGTTTGTGTGTGTCCGAAAAAAAAAAAAGCGAAAAGTGGNAGGCGGAGCGGGGGAGAGGGTGAGGAGACGGAGGAGGATTGGCTGGGGAGATACAAGGGAGGTATGAGTGGATGGGTGGGGTGGTTGTGGGGCTGTTTGGGAAAGGAATGTTGGTACTAGGAGATAAGTATGAGGATAGATGTTCAATTGTCTGTGCACAATGATGCATGCTTGTACTTTGATTCGGGGCTGTTGGAGAACGGTACATGGGATCATTGAACTTACCCATATAAATTTCAATACGCTCAATGTCCTCAGCTTATATTCCAACTTTACTTTGTTACATCCATAACTGTGAACCTGTCCCCCTATATCATCTGATTATAATATTATAATGTTAAGTTACGTATAACATGTTTTGTATTTATTGTATGCCCCATTGTAGGATTAGACACAAGCTAAAATTAAGGCACTGCACTCAGTAACTGAACTCATCTCTCTCACATCTCTGCCTCGATGTTTATGTATCCCTTTCTCCGCCGTCAAAGTCCCTCTTTTCCCCATTCCTTCCTCCCTCTTCTGTCCCTGCCCTCATCCCAGCCGCGGAAGCCCAAATAAATGCAAAACTGTGCTTTTAAGAAGTCTTTTCTTCAAGCACCGCTCAAAAACCCTTTGTCCTGCATTTTGTGAGTAGTAAATTTTAATACTATATGCCCATACATCATAGCAAGATCTCAGAATTGCAATGAAGATAATGTTGCTTTTAAAGAAACTCGCCAATGGTACAGATCTGCTTGTCCTCAGATACAGACCTATATAGTAAGTCCTTGTGAAATATCCGAAGAAGACAGTAAAGAAAATACGAAAGGCTCAGTGACAAAAAGCGTCATGCACCAAACTGAATTTTTTTAGCTTATTGTGCTTACTTTAGGTAGCACTAAGCGTATTGAGTATACAATCACATTTCCGGTCCATACGAAAACATCTGTCATACCCATACAAAGACATCTGTCCTACAATATTTGACAGTTAAATTTCCCCTTTTTGGTCTAGTTTGCCAAGACTTCCTTCTCCCTCCCCCCCCCCCCCCNCCAACCCAAATGGTATAGATTGAGTAATGTCATTGAACCTTCATAAGCAGTTAAGGAAAGAGAGAGAGAGTGAGAGGAAAAAAAAACAAGAAACTCTCACCCAGCCGTCATCGATCAACATAATTCCTCTTTTATCTGTTCTTCATTGACACCAGGCCCCCTCTGTATCTCTCGTAAGTCGAATGTCAACACGGACCACCGTTAGACACGGGAGGGATCATCCTATTGTGTGCTTTGCCAAGGCGACATGCGCGTGCTTACGGTTGAGCTGAGCACTGACTCAATGTGCATGCATCTTTGCCGCGTAACAAACAACTTTCGTGATTTTTTTTTTCAGCATAGGTCCTGGGGTGGTGATGGTGGTGGTGGGGTGGTGGGTCGTGGCGGTATTTATAGTACCTTTTGAGAGCTGTTCTCGTATTCAGGGACTTCCAAAAATCTAAAAAGAATTTCCCTAGATGAAGATCGTCAGGGTTGAGCTTTAAAGAGTTTATCTTTAGCACATTTTGATCTAAGTATGAATAGAGATCTACGTTTTTATAACCTCTGTATACTAGAAATAGCTTGTTTTGTATTCTGTTTTAAAACACAAGCAAAATAAACGCTATTCATAAACGTATAGAAATGGCAAAATATAATAAATGGGCTGCTTGGGTCGGGAGAAGATTATTAAGAAACGTCTCTGCTTGAAGTGTGTTATCTTCATTCACGAATCAAAGGCGAAACAGAGCAACTGAGATCCTCCCCCCCCCCCCCCCCCNAACCCCTCCCTGGAAAGCTCAACTACATGCACGTCGAATGGAGTTTTTGCTTCCCCCTTTTCACACGTTGACAAGCTGCACTTTGAACATATATGTACATACTGGCTAGAGAGGGAGCGAACACTAGCTTGTACGTCAGTGTGTCTGCAAGTGCAAGAGCACGTCAGGATCGTAAGGATCCCGCTGGGGGCGACCCCAATCAGCCCTCACCCCTTCAGCATAGTATGTGTCGTACGTATTGATATAGAAAGGCGTTTTCCGTATATTTAAGACAAATGCAGATGTTGGTGCTATTTTATTCAGAATTTTAGGTCACTTTGATGAAATTATTCGAATTCGTGCGCAGGCTCAGAAACGTGAAGTCATCAAAATTTTATGAACTATTTGGTATCTTTATACTGACAAAAAGACTGAGCTTGCATGTGATCTCATTATACTTCAGAACATTTTTTTTTGGCTGCATAAAACATCGGAATTCAAAACTCCACATTTCATCCATTTAAATAGAGATCAGTTTCTTTGGTTTTACTTTAGTGACTCAGTTGACATCTTCCCTATAATTGGTGACCTTCCCCAGTAACTTCTCCACTGCTTCCTTTGGCAATATCTCTGGGTATGGCTTTTCGGGTCATGGAAACCCTATTGGACACCCATCCTTCATTCTGGGAAAGGTTCATGGTATGATATCTTGGAATTAGGGCACCCCGCTGACCATTGGACACTCATTCCTTCATTTGACGAGGGCTCAGGGTATGGTATCTTCGGACTAGGGAACCCCAGTGACCATAGAAGGTCCGCTCCTCATTTTGGCAAAGGCTCCGGGTTGGTATCTTTGGACCAGGGAAAACTGGACGCTTCAGTTTGGCAAAGGTTCCGGGTATGGTATATTTGGGTCAGGGGACCTCATGACCACTGTACACTCACTATTCCTCTTGGTAAAGGCTTGGGGTTTGGTATATCTGGATAACAGCTTCCTATGACATGTGATGCCCACTTCTCCTTTTGGCAAAAGTTCCAGGTATGATATACTGGGTCACGGGAGCCCCAAATCCATTAAATGCCTAGTCATCTTATCTTTGGGTTAGGAGACTCTGTGACGACCTCACTGCAAGGACACAGGGTATAGTAGTGACGGTCCTGGAGCAGCGGCGGCCGGGTAGGATGGGTCACAGTGGCGGCTTGACCGCATCAGAATTAATTGTATCAGGGTGCGAGGTGTGCCTACAAACACGGAGTGTCAGAGGCTGCTCGCGCCCTGGGATGCCGGTGTTCGAGGTGGCCCAGGTCCGTGCAAATAGCAAGAGGGCACGAGTCTGCATACCTGGCCGATAGAAGAGTGAGGGATTTCTTCACTGTCTGAAAAAACGAATTTAGGGGTTTGAAAAAGACACGTCCGTAGATGTCCTATGTCATCTGTCGTGCCAAATTGTATTATCTGCTATGTTGTTGTTTTGTGATACTGTCCTAATGTCCTAATCTTATATCACGAAGAACATCGTACATTCATCTTGTTGAGCCAGACTGCACCCTACTTCCGCATGAAGGGTGTGAGTAAAGCAAGACACTCAG
The DNA here is from genome assembly GCA_033807755.1 of Ellobium chinense. Classification (NCBI taxonomy): domain Eukaryota; kingdom Metazoa; phylum Mollusca; class Gastropoda; order Ellobiida; family Ellobiidae; genus Ellobium; species Ellobium chinense. Next base: position 1,618,390 of record JAWQUT010000062.1, read on the forward strand.
AGGACAACTAATGTTTTTTTGGAAATGGACGGACTGGCTGGTACATTATTGTTATACTGTATGCTATGACTGGCCTTCAGGATATCTTGGAAATGTCAGTGGATTGGCCATTTGAAGGATATAATGTAGTACAGCAGAAAGAGTAACATTTAAGTTAGGTAAGGCTGACGTGACAAGGGCCGTGTGTTCAAAATTTACATTGAGCTGATAAGCCGTAACGAGAGAGCTATATTATGATTGATGGCGTTGTTATAGATCTTAACATGATCTTAATCATGACGTGCATCTTGCTATAACGATCCTGGTGTGCTGTCCATGGTGCGATCTGCTATATTGTCTTTATACACCTGTGAGTAATGAAGATTTGGCTTTGTCTTGCACTGACTACCTGGTCACTTAACTAAAATCATTTGCTTCATTGCTAAAAGGTCAGGCTTATTCTTCTTCGGGCTAAAATTCGAGATATGCCAAAGAAGCTGCGGCTTTTGTTTGCGCTTTGTTCCCGGAAAAGGAGGCGAAAAAAAACTAGCAAGAGGAAAAGAGGACTCCCGCTGTATGTCTTTGTCATGGGATGACAATGCCAGTTTGCAGTTCATACCATGGAAAGACAAACGCATATAGCCAACATGGCAATAGCAACGTACTGTGGCCGTACCGGAAAGAGAGATAGTGAAGTTTGCACTCTTAGAACCCTGCACTTCCCCCACCCCCTCC
>JAWQUT010000062.1:1639135-1650741 GCA_033807755.1 Ellobium chinense
CACCGACTCACTGACTCACTCACTCACTCACTCACTCACTCACTCACTCACTCACGTCTTCGCTCAACACTAACAAATCCTGAAGAAAACCGCGGGTGATTAATTATGCTCATTACTGTAATTCCACGTCTCCAATGATGGCGACAGAGTTCTACGCTGTTCCTGCAAGAGGCTAACAGTATGCCTGTCACGACACCCTTCGAAACCGTCGAAAGAGCGACTCCCAGAATTCACTGACTTCCAAAGCGGCTTTGTTTTTGTTTCAAGTATTGCTTCATAGCGTGGGAAGTTGCTTCATACACTATGCAGGAAGGAGGGAAAATGAATATTGATCAAATCTATAGGGGAAACATAGCCTAAGTTATCAGCACATTCCGTTGTCTTATGAAAATGTGATGATAAACAGCAGAACGAAAGTACGGTATTCAAAAGGACCCACGGATATCACAATTTCAAGGCTAAATAGTGCTGTAATAGAATAATGTACTGCACATTTCCATTTACGATATTACCTCTGATAATACTAAGCTTATTTGGCTGTAGAATGACGATTCACAGTTTCTTATAATTTCACTTCTTGTGATGTAGTGTCTTGATTGGTCAATGCCAAAAGGACGGTCATAGGAACAGTGTTCAATATTTAATTCGTGCATTTGAAACATTTTTTCTTAGGCATTCTTTGGTTTGTAAAAGAAGTCTGGACGTGGGAAGAATTCCAAGAGCAGTGGCAGATTCGTATTTTATCATGCAAGACTGTCTTAAGTCTGAGTGTGCACTGCATGAGTTATGACATAATATTGAGTAGGGAAAATGACTGCTATTGGAAAGGGAAAAATTTGGAAGAGTTGTGGAGTGATGGCCGGGAATTTACAGAAACAAGGGTGAGTGGGTGTGATCGGTATTCTTTCTCCCATTTCTTTTCATTCACCCCCCCCCCCCCCCCCCCNCGTTTCTTTCATCGGAATGGTCCTATATCGATACCGCTAATTTACTCTTCGGCTCATTATTAAGAGAACGACGCTTGCAAGTCTGAAGAAGTCGAAAATCATCGTAGTCGAAATCCCCACACATTCTTCCTCTCTGTCGTTTTTAGTTGGTTTTTTTTTGGTCTCTCTCTGTCTCTTCCTCTTTTCTGAAATTTGAACGCACACACAAACACACTCACCTACCCACACACTTCCACGCTGGTCGAAGACATGACTAGGATCATACCAGACGAGGCCACAAAACAAATAGGACAACTCACGCCCGCTACCTCCTATGTCCGCATACAACACCACCGACCAACCCTCTGGTTCCCCTATATATTACAGGTCGGCTGGTATCGATACCACTGGGTACTCATAAGTGGAAGATATCAAAATACTGGAATGTTGAATGCAAAAGTATCGATTATTGAATAACTTGGATAATCCTTATTGTGAAGAAAGGTATTTCACATCATTCGTGACTACTCTAAATTCACTCGTAGACACTGGCGTAGGAACGCACGGACGCGAAGGACAAGGAAAGTGATGCAAAATGCGGAATGAGACTAAATTCAATTGGAGAGAGCTGAGGAGAGAGAAAAAGACAGTGAGAATGAGAGGAGGGAGGTCGAAAGAACTTGAGGGGAAGAGAGAGAGGAGAGAGAGAGAGAGAGAGAGAGAGAGAGAGAGAGAGAGAGAGAAAGAGAGATCTAAACAGAGATGTAAAACAAAAGAAAAAAAGCATTTTTATTTGAAACGGAGTCGGATATCGATACCGGCACCAAATGCAACATGCAAGAGTACTGGTATTGAAATACCTGGATCGAAGTTTATCGCCCACCAACTTCTACATGACATCGTCCTAAAGAAGTCCCCAGCTCCTTTTACTCGTCATGTACAGTCTTCCTCTGGAGCGTCCAACACGGAAATGGCTGGTCCCTGGCTGAGAAAGACAGACGAGGTCCCTCCGTCTAAGGTTCCCATCTTCATTTCCGGCCCATGCTGGGTCTTGTGGTCCTTCTGGAGGCTGTCCCGACATAAAACCCACATGGACATCACGACCGCTTTGCTTTGAGAACTTTACATAGCTGGTCTTTCACCCCTGGTGAGGTGCAGGCCTTAAATATTTTGCTAAGAGCTGTGTGTGTGAGTTCGATTATACTTTGGGGCGTGAGGAACTGCGAACAAGTCTTCCAAACAGAGAAAAGAAAGGGGACATGGGGAAGATTTAATTGTTGCTGTATAGAAAAAATAATCACCCTAAAAAGAAAAAAAAATCTATGAGGGTGTGATATTTACCAACAGCATCAACAAAAAGAAAAGAAAAAAAATGTGACTGTGGGCGTAAAAAGAAAATAAAAACTGGAATTTTTTGGAGATCGTGGTTGGAGATGTTTGGAATATAGAGCAACTTACTTGGAACTATAATGGTTTTACATGTTATCACATGCCCCATATTTCAGTTATGATCACAGATGGAAGTGGAGTCTAATTTTTTATTCCTATTTTGATTGCTATGGAAAGAAAAACCTGGCCAATTGTTTTGCTCCTTTGCTGTCAATGTTACCTTGTTTCCAGATATAGCGGACTTCAGTAAAGAAGTAAAGTGCAAGCTAAGAGATGCCTAGCTTTCTTTGGAGAGAAATATGCTATGTCAGGACTGGATGTGAATTAAGTGGCTGAATATGGGGAAAAATTACGAACGGTCTCTGAAGTCAGATTTAGTCTAGTTTCTGACTTCCTCTGATCAAGCTGATGGGAATCAAATTTGGGTCCCTTGATATGAGTGTAGATTGCAGCGTATCTATAGAACAACTCCAGTTAAGGGGTGGATTGCTACCTAAGCGATTTTACATATTGATACGCACGCGAATGTCGAAAAGTCAAGGTTTATGAACTTAATTGTGGTTCACTGTACAAGTCAACCGGCCCCTCCCCACCCACCTCCCTTTTTTTTCCTTAACCGATATGAGAAAATTCTCTCCTGAGAAAATGTCCTACCCATCTTCACTAATTCAGTTGTTTATCCATTGTCACATACATTTCGCGCCACACTATTTAACATCATTTGTTGACAATGTGCATTTCTGGTGTAGACATGTCCATTAACTTAATCACATTTTGTACAAATTAAACTCAACTTGAAACCGCGCTCAACCGCCAGCGCCGTTTGTCGGCGTTACAGTAAATTAAGTACATTATTAAATCGCCACACTTCCGCGGCAACAAACTCCCGGCGAAGTTTAATGCCTTTTACGACGTTGCCAAACACGCATTAGGACAAAACACAAACCGAAAGAACACTTGGGTACCGCCGGGCGAAGACGCACCAACGCAAGATGACTATAAACCAGAGAGATAGCCCGTTTGGGATCTCAGAACGCCGAGTAAAAACCTTGTTTTATAGAAACTATAACCAGGACCATAACGTCGAAGAAACGCCAAATTAATGATCCATTTGTCTTGGAGGCCGGAGGAATTCAGGTTCGTAAAACGCTCAATGGATGGCTTTGGCAGTTTTTCCTTATCCCCGTGAGCGGGCCTGGTGCACAGCAGGCCCCAGTGTAGGAGAGGGTGTTTAAAATTAATTACACTTAGGTCCCTCATCATCCTAGACATGCTCGCGCTGGGGTGGGTTCGACAGCACGCGGGACAGGAGCCTCTCTTTCACTCCGGCGCCATCATGATCATCCAATCGTCTGCGCCGTTTTTCGTTTTCCTCCATGTTTTTTCCTCAAAGAAAACTCTAAATTTTTTTTTTCTGCTTCTTCCTCTTTCCTTCTTTACTGCAGCCCCCCGAAAACAGACTTTATTTATACATCGTACATGTATTTCTCCGACTTGGTTTAACAAATTACGTCTGCATGTGCGCCATAAATTGTGAAGAAAACAAAGCATGCGCAAATGTGCAAGGGGATTTATCTCTCGTTGAGAGGCCGGTATTCCGGAGGGGATGTTTGCCGACAAAAAGTTTGTGGAGAGCGGGAGGATTTTATTGCGGTGTTGAAGTTTCGTGTCTTTTCCGGTTGTAATGATGTTGTCGTCGGTGAGGTGGATGTGGTTGCCGTCGTCTTCTTTGAGCTGCTGATGTTGTCTGGCAGCATTGTTGATGCTCATTACTGGAAGTACAGTCGCTGCCGCCTAATCCCAAGTCCTTGGGAGCGTGGCAAGCTTTGCGATTATACAGTGATGTTTGTATAAAATATTACTCTTATGTAATAAAAAAAAAATGTTGCAATTAAGCAAATTCGTTTAAGCGATCTGTGAATGAGCAGGGTCAAGGGTTTCAATGGACGGTCAGAAATTAATGATATAGACAACCTTACATAGATCTGATGATTTCTTTCATTTCTTTCTCTTCGATAACGCCTCAAAGATCTACCACCGTAGAGGTACCTCCACAGTCATATATTACGGTAGAATAATCACCACCAGTAATAACTACTAACCACAACCACATTACACGACAACCATCATCTTATCATTATTTGCGGACACAATTTTGGGGCTTTCGAAGCGCTTTCACGATCTTTATGCTTCATCATCATCATCATCATCATCATCATCATCATTATCATCATCATCATCATCATTCACTATCGTCATCGTCATCCAGCTTCAGCCGATGAATCCTTCCTCCCAAACCCTTTAAAGCTAAAGAAATTTGCCTCAGAAATCTGTATTATTGATGTTATTATTTTTTTTAATTTCTAATGTTCATATTACCATGTGGACAATGTCTTCCAAGCTGCAGGGAGGCAGACATACAGAGGCTTATGTATTGAATCTGCCCAGTTGCAATGACTGAAACAGGTGTTTCAAGATGCCCTACATTTTTGATCCAAACTGAATCTGCATTCAAGATACACAAGTGTGCATGCACACCTCTGTAAACATCTTTGACTACTTACACAGTTTGGAAACGAACAGAAACCTCACTTTTTTTCATTGCTTTGGGCATGTTTGCTCGCTTGCATCTATCAGAGACATCATTCATGCATGAGTATACTGTGTGCCTGTTTCATTGCCTCAGCGAGGGCATATTAAAATAACCTGTTATTGTTGTAGTATACAGTATACAGTAAGAGCGGGTATGTCTTGATTAAATGTAGTGGCATATGAGCGGTGCCATGCTTTATCGAGAAGAATTTCAAAGAGAAAGTGTCATAAATTTATCATGCCAGAAAAAAAAATGTCTCCAGTGTAGTTTCAATTTGTTTTACTGATTGACTTTTTGATAGACGTAGATTCGGTTCTGTTGTTCTCCAAACTTCATATATAATGTTATATACAGCGCGGAATAAGACTTTGAAGGATAGTCTATCCTTCCATTGGCGGTTATAGTGCTTTACATTGGGGCACGCTGCCCCTTCGTAATTCAGTACACTTAGCATGGAAACTTGCCTACCAAAATGCGAAATAGTGCTTCTTTTCATATTGTGGGTGGTCATCATGGGAAAGCATTATCTCAAACATTAATGCACATACTTACAGAAACATTTTATTTTTCTAGGTTTAATATTCACTATAAGTTTTTTTTTTGTGTGGAGAGACAAGGCTTTCCCTTAGTTCCACGTCATTTATTCTTGAGACAAAATTTGTAAAATTCTTCTGTAAATCTATGTATTAATTGTCGTAAATACATGTGTGAAATCCGGTGGTGGGGGTCATAGTTTATTTACTTTTCTTGAGGTAAAGCATTCCTGAGATCAAATCCCGCGAAGGAAAAAGCGCACTATTTAAGCACTTTCACGCACAATTTTGCACGCAAAATGTACTAACTTAGAAAAAGGCAATGTGGACCACAGTAATACACCATAATCAACAATGAAACACTAGTCCATCCCTTTAAACATCAACACGGACGATAAGAACCATCATACAGTCTTAAAATTTTTGTACGTTTGCCTTCTTTACCTGAATCCCTAAGGCAAACCTTCGCTCCTCACTTGTGTAGGCAGAGAAACCTAACCAGCATTGATGGGAGAAAATAAGGGGTGGCGGCGAAGGCATTTGGATGGAATTTGACGGGGATAAACCTGGGCTAAGATCAAAGTGTTTGCTGGGACGGACCGATTTCGAGAAGCAGGGAGAAAAAGTAGTATGATTTTTCTTTCTGTTTGTTTTTTTTTTTATTTTTAAGCCCGAGAGGTTTTCTTCTGTGTTGTTTATTTTTCTGTTCTTTTTTTTTCCCGCGTGTTTTTAACACAGAAAGATCTATTTTAAGTTGCGGATTTAAGAATAGTTTGCGGAGGAGGATGATAAGAGATAGATAGATATTGGCTTAAATTTAAAGGGCTATGTATTTCTTCCATGTGCCACAAACAAACAGCAATGTACTGTCCTACTGAAATTATTATGTATAAAAAACATGAAGTTCTAAAAGTCCGTACCGTAAGACATGTTATGTAAAAGGAAAATGAAAGAGTCGTGGGTTTCAAGATTGACTGACTTAATGTAAGTGAGCGGAATCAGGAATGGTCACCTTTCCTCAGTGCTGAGTACACTGTATTGCCTTTATTTCTGAACCTGCACTTGTATCATCACTACATTAGTCCTAGAAACATATTACTACACATATTTGAAAAATTAATGGTGGGCGTTGTTATTTGTGATGATGTAGTTGTTGATCATGATGATGACGATGATGATGAAAGAATGTGAACATAAAGTCAGAGTTCTTCCCGTTTATAATCAAAACCGGAAGTACTAAAGGCGCCATGCCCATGTTCCCATTTTGTCGGCGCGACATTTAGACAAAGCAGAATCCGAACCCTTCTGTTGCTCTTAATCCGAATATAACATTTTTTCCAGACTAAGCGGATTTCCGTATTAAAAAAAAAAACCCAGTGTAAACCAACACGTTCATTATCTTCTTTAGGCTGTTAGACAAAGCAAAATCTGCCATGTTTTTCCTCCACGCCAAACCGGCATAGGCGGACGAGTGGCACACCCACGGAGGATGCCGAAAAGACCAGACAAAAACCAAGTCGAGGCTCCTCCATGTTTAAACGTTTCTTAACAGAGTTTTAATCGTATGTGACGTTAAGTTGATTGGTCTGTCTTATTATCGCTCCTTGCCTTCCATTATTCTGAGACTTTTTTTTTTTCAAAGTTCGACAGTGTGCCAGCTTTTAAAACTTTTCCCCCTCTTCCTTCCTTTATTTTGGCCTTAACCCTGTCCCTTACACTGTGTGTGATGATGGAGGGCAGTGGTTACAAAGAGAAAACATCGAAAGCCAAAAAGAAAACTGTAGAACTATAGCAGTGGCAACTGGCAACAATCCATGTTCGTTTTCGTTTCGTTTCGCTCGTTGTGCTTATCTCTTCCCGCTGTGCTTCGGGGTTTTTGGAGTAGCGGATGGCTGGCTGGCTGCTCTTTGGTCTAAACTGTATAGTTCCACAGTTGTTGAATTAGAGGAAAAAGAAAAGAGAGGAAGAAATATTTCGTGGTGACAGGTCGCCATTCAAAAAATCGGGAATCGTTGAAACGAAGCCGTCCTCAGTTGAAGTCGAGAGCCACTTTCTCTTTCAGTCAGTCACTCACCCTCACACACAGGGACACGTGCGCAAGCGCTCTCATCCCATGCTTAGAGCTAAGGCGCAAGGTCATGAAAGATAACAGATATCCAGACTGTAAAATTCTGAACGTTGCGGTGTAGAGCAGAAAATCAATGGTGGGTGGTTTTGATCTGTGTTCCAGGAGATATATCAGAAATACATTTGGCTAGATATACGTTAATTTTTTTTTCCTCAGTGATGATGGTATGTAACTCAAACGTCAGATGCTGAAAAAGTTAGTTTGAGAATGTTTGTATGGTGTACTAACCTCCTAAAGACTACAGCTGATAGACGTTAATGAATCACTATTATGTCCTCGCGCTCTGCTCTTGTCTTTTCCTCTGTCCAAATATTTCGAGGTAACTGTCCATAGACTCGCCCACCCTCCTTTTTCCAAGCCAGAAGTATAATACTAATTGTGAAAAGAAGGGCTTAAGATATCTCACTTTAGACCGAGTATCCATTTCATAGTTTTTAAGAACCTGTGTTCCGTGGATGGCATGCTGTATCTCATAGTACTGTGCGCTAGTAACCGACTGTTCATTTTGACATTGTGAGAAATTGTGGTCCACGAAAATCTCACCTGTTCTCAAAGCACTTCTGCCAGCTTTTTTATTGTTGTTCCTCAGATGGCTTATAGTACTGAATAGTAGACCGAGTGTCCGTTTCATCATTGTGAGAAGTGTTTCTCATGGAAGGGACTGTATCTGCGAGTATTTTTTACGGTGTACTCATAGATAGCAAAGGGACTGTCCTCGAATTGTGTCATGGAGATAGTTTTCGGTATCTCCTTGGCAGGACAGTTGCTATCCATATCATTGTTATAAGAAAATGTTTTCCGCAGATGTTTTATATATAGCACCCTTATTTCCGAAGATGGTTGTTTTCCGAAGAGGTTTGTGGTATTCCCATAGCAGGACAACTACTGTCCACGTCATAACTGTAAGAAGCTGTATTCCACAGTGTATGATAAACTCAAACAAAAAAAAAAGCAATTGTCCACAGGTTATGTTCTGACGATGGTATACAGTGTCACCATAACAGGCCCATATTTTCGTTGGGAGAAATTGTATTCCGCAGATAGTGTACGATGAACTCACCAAAAAAGGGATTGCTTGCAAGTTGTCCTCCGGAGATGGTTTTCGGTATCCCTACAGCAGGACAAGTATTGTCCACATCATCATTTTTAAAGATATTCGGCAGACGGTTTACGGTAAACATGCAGTATTATCGACTGTCCGCACACTCTGTTCCAGAGATGGCTTACGGCATCTATCCCCATAGCAGAGCAGAGCGCCTATCAATGATGTGGTCTTCTGTTGTTATTGTTGTTGGTCTTCCACGATACGGCTCAGGACGGGAAGCATCTCTCTGATTTCCATTCACGGCCGAGCCAGGGTCCATTGTCGACCCATCAACGCCGCTCAAGCTCTAGTGTTTTGACAATGCCTAGTCGGCTCTACACAGGGGGAGATAGGAATCACCGCCCTCAGACCTGATCTACAGATACAGGGGGCCCCCCAACAATGGGGGAGAGTTTAAATTGAATTCATTCAGCGGCATAAACCCCTCTGAGTTGCCTTGCCCGTCTCCCCCCCCCTGCCCCCCCCTTGGCTTCCATGCTTCAGCTCCAACAGCTAGCTAACCTACCGCCTAGGGGCTGAGGAAATCCAGCGAGCGGGGACCATAAATAATATCAATTTATGAGAGGTGGTATCTGTGCGCTATTGGCTCTCTACCTGATTTCTCTATTGCCATTCTGTGTCATTCTATTCACAGCTCAAGCGTTGCGACCGCTTTCGACAAACCTCGACCGTTTGACGAGTTTTGTTGGTCGTGCCGCTCGTAGTGGCTCTTCTTGATTCATCTTTATCCACGCAGCGTTCCCTTTTCTCTATATTAAAAAAAAAAAAAAGACTACAAGAAGACCCGACCCGATCCGACCCGATCTCGAACTGAAAAGGNTTGACGAGTTTTGTTGGTCGTGCCGCTCGCAGTGGCTCTTCTTGATTCATCTTTATCCACCCAGCGTTCCCTTTTCTCTATATTAAAAAAAAAAAAAAAAGCAAGAGACTACAAGAAGACCCGACCCGATCCGACCCGATCTCGAACTGAAAAGGATTTTGCGGGGTTAAAATCTCCACGGCCGACACAAGCAACATCACAAAACGGGCAGAGTATGAAAATATGAAAGGGAGAACTAGGGGCCTGGCGGTGTCTTTCTCTCATGCCTGAATACCACCGTCACAACTCGAGTAGAGGCTATAGACTCCCGGCCCTTTGAGAGGAGAATATTTTTTTCTTCTCCGCATGCATCGATGAAAAGGCAAAAAACGGCGGTGAATTCAGGGTGAGAAGATGCGATACTAATCTCCAAATGCCCCCGAATACTCAATAGAATGTGAGGGGAAAATTTAAGAAACCGGGGCTTGCATTCAGCATTCACACACAGATATTCAAGTTTTGCCGTTTCCCTTCTTTTGATCGCTTTTGGATGAAGTCGTCAGATTTTGTTAGCTGTTTGCAAAATGAAAGAAAAAAAAGGAAGTGTAAAAAATAGAATAATTTTTGGCATAGCTCGCACACTTTGAAGATGGTACGTGAGAGAGGGATGTCGATTTACTGTGAGAGAGAAGGGAGAGATAGAGCGAGAGAGAGAGAGAGAGAGAGAGAGAGAGAGAGAGAGAGAGAGAGAGAGAGACAGAGANAGAGAGAGGGAGAGGGAGAGAGAGAGAGAGAGAGAGAGAGAGAGGGAAAGGATCTTGAGGTCTATAGTGTGAGGAGGAAGGAAGTAGTTGGGCTTTTCTGAGGGGAGGAGGTGGGAGAAGGATAGAAGGGTGTTGAGAACAGGCCGGGCTCCGAGGTGAACATCATTGATCGAACCCTTGTATAAACAAACGCCCGCCCCGCGCCCCTGCGTCAATGAGAAGACCCAGCAAGGGGTCGGCAGTGTGTCCCATGTTTCAAACGTCCGCTGAATGGGGATAGGGAGAACCAGGTTCTTACGAATGAATCCGCGATTATCGCCCGCAAGGCAAAAGTTCTCCCCACGGCCAACACCGACAAGCAGCAGCAGCTATGGCAAAAGCAAAGCAAAGGGGGCCTTCCCTTCCTTTTTTTTTTTCTCCTCCATTCCTGAAAGGAAGCCGAAAAGGAAAGAAAGAAAAAAAATCCAGCAAGACACTCTTAATTCTTGTGACAAAAGCTGCTGGACAAAGAGCCGCTTCTTGGTGATACAGAAGCCGACCATGCGGAGTCGTTCCCCCTTCCTGGTGAGCTGCAGCGACGGTCGAGTAAGCACGGACACATCGGTAGGAGTTCTTTGGAGAAAACGCAGGGCACCGTGAAGAATCAAAACACTGCAGTCGTCCAGCTTGTCATTCAGAAGTGCTTGGCCCCGGAGGAAAATGTCTGTGGCGTTGTTCGGGAGTTCTTCTGTGGGCCAGGAGTCCGGCCGGCTGTTGTACTGTAGTTGTCGCTATAGAGATCTCTACTTGTCCAGTCTAGTCCAGTCGTTGTATGCCGTGTGGTGATCATGGTGATCTTGATGCTCTGCCAGCCACACTGCGTTGACACACCCAGTCTCTGGCGTCCGATGTGACACCGTATAGTAGAGGCGCAGGGGCGGATCTAGGAATTTTCTTTGATTTGACTTTGAGTTGTTGGTTGGGGNGGGGGGGGGGGGAGAGTTTTCGCAGCTTGCCATGTATACCTACTTCCCACCAACCATAAAAGGGGAGAGAGAGAGAAAGAGAAAGAGAAAGATATTTTGTTTTGTTTTGTTTTGGAGGTGTGGCTCCTGAATGCGTAGCCCGCGTCTCTTCATTCATCACTGTTACAGAAGCTATAGGGGGGCTCGTGGTCATTGGCATTGTTAGATGCTTCCTAGGGGGGTACCGCGAAGACGAATCTTACGGCATGCATTATATCTGACTGATTCGGCAATTTTACACCTTTAATGACCCAGAAACGGTTGTTTTTCTATTCCTTTGGCCCCTCTATGTGTCATGTTATTGTACGTACAGACAGGCATCCTCCAGCCACCAGGCTGTACTACTATGTAGGGTATGGGAAGTG
>JAWQUT010000062.1:1651039-1662123 GCA_033807755.1 Ellobium chinense
AAATCTCCAACTTGTGGAGATGAGAGTAGCATTTAAAGGCCATTATATTAAGACACGTTAAGAGGGCACAAATTCTAAGCATCTTTATGATATTATGGAATATGAAGTAGTCTATAGGCTTTTTTTTTCAACAGGAACTAGATCTACTATCATTCTTGGTAATGGGGATTCCATTTTTGCCGCTGATATATGGATATGTCCCAGTTGGTGACTTAACGTTACGACTACCATCCTGAATGAAATATCACATATTATTATAGTTAAGTAAAAGATAATATTATCAGTGCTAAAAAAGTCCCGAGATATCACTTCTCCCTGCTCTTTCTCTCTCTCTCTCTGTATCTGTCTCTCTCCTGCGAATTGACGATGTTCCGTAAGAAGTGCACGCAGACATGATCTCCTCATGACGAGGACCTCGTTTCACCAACCTTCCATGTGCCATTAAATACCTCAGCCGTTTTACGAAATGAAAAGAAAAAACGTATTTCTCACTGCACATAAAAATATAATATATGACTTTCTGCCGTAAGGGGCCCAGATCTCACCTCATGTGTAAGTAAGGAGATTATCGCGACAATTTCTTTCACTTCCTCTTTCTGGTGGATGAGTCAATGGAAGGAACGGGAGAGGAGCGATGATGCTTTGAAAAACAAGACCGCCAGTCGCTGATGGAGTGTCTTATTGCTAAGAGGGTAAACTTACTTTGAGGTGTGAGAGATATGCATAGGCGGCGAAGCTGTTTTCAAGATTGTGGGTGCATCTAACTTTTTTTTTTTCTTGCTTTTGCTTTTATCTCTAAGGGGATGAATAGATGAGCCAAATAAAAGCTTTCATAAAATTAGTACGGAGACCCCTTTTTTGGCCACAATCTAGCTGTTTTCTGAGTGAGATCACGGTAGTAGAGGGGAGAAAGGCGGAAGGAGAGGAAGGAGAGGGGGGTCGAGGTATCATTGCGATGCACCTCTTTCAAGATATCACCGCCTATGGCGAGTTGTCCTTGCTGTCCTCAATTATCCTTGCGATCATTCATCTATTTCCTTTCCGGATCATGCTACAGAAGATGTATGGATTTTATTTCATACACGTACTTCGTACATAACACACTTTATCGACGGTCTCAGAGTGCACTTAATAAAATGTCGTAATACAAGATTTGGAATTTCTTTCGCTGCTACCAGGCATGCCTCTACCATCATTCCTTAACCTAGGATAGGCGGTGAACGCGAGCTCGTAATCTCTAAGAATGTGGTGCCCAGATACGAATGACTTCCTTGTAAATATGTAATTGCATGTTATGGCCCTGACTTGGGATCTACGTGTCGCGATAACTGTGTCTTTGGTTTGTGTTTCCTTCATTTTTTTGTCCTTACATTAGATTTTCATAAGGTCTGTAATGTCATTTTATGCTTTGGTTTAATATGTAAGATGTATTGCTATGGTCTTAGAATATTATACACCTGGTCCAAATGGTCGCAAGCGAACAAGCACTTTGGAAAGACACGTGGTTGCTGTGGCAGTAGCTGTTATTGATTTTGTTGTTTTTGATAGTGATGTGGGTGGTAATGGTGCTGCCAATCGTAATGATGGATGAGGTGGTTTTGTTCTCGCTGCTGCTTTGTGCTGGTGATGTAAATGCGTCACCGATGTTGATAAACAACAATAACAATAACAATAACAATAACAATAAAGCATTACTGTGTTTTGGATGTGGGATGGGAAGGAGAAAGGAGTGCATCAGGCAGCAGTTCCCCAGTCTTTTCGATAACAGCTGATTAACATTGTTTATCATAAGAAATACGATGATTGGATGAGGGTATTTTAGTTATAGGTGATTTACGGAATGTTAATTACCCAGATTCCTCTCTTAAAATATACTTGCACACTTTTGCTCTAGGTTACTTAATATCATCACGTTTTGTGTTTTTTTTGGAGCACACTGTAGTCCAATTTAAATCCACCGCCTGATAGGATTTTTATCGAATGTAAAATTCCCACTGAAGACAATGCCATATTCCCACGCCGTGTAATCTGGAATGACAAAGCGTAAAGGGACTTCCCACGATTGATTGGGATTTCCGAAACTCGATCGCACTTTCCCCACGTGTGGCCCGTGGTGGTGCGGGTAAAAGTTTTGCTGTATAGAGACATTCCGCGTTTATTACAAAACTCATTTGTCCACAAGATTCTTACGGGCTTGATGCATGAGCAATCGGCCCAAACCTATTCTAACCTAGCCCAGCCTGTCTCTTTTGTGACGGGGCAGAGGTGGCCTCCACTGATAACAAAAGATGGGTTCATGAGGGGGATTGTATGGCGCGGCATTCAGTCAAGTACATGGGCAAATGTATAGGATGATGTCAGAGTCACGGATAACACAATAACACTGTATAAACGATCTTCAGAGAGGAACTTAGTTGTAGAAGTTGTAGAACGTAGATCTCATTAATTTTAAGTATCGAGGTAAATAGTGAGTTTTTTTTGTTTTTGGAGGGAGATGTGGTGGATCTGATCAGGAGGTCCTAACATCGCCCCCTACCCCTGTCCTGGGTCTCCTATTATGGATATGGTAGGAGTAGTCTTGCTGATGACTCGTTTCAATACTAACCTTCTTAGGAACATGCAAAAAGTTGTGAATGTCTTGTGGTTTTTACATGGAATTTACAGTATTTTGTATTTTTGTTGACTTCATTAAGCTGAAGTTGCCATCAAGCGAGATGTGATTAAGCGGAGTAGATTACACCTTCGATACACAATCCCACCAGTCCTAGAAAGAATGAAACAGTGTCGTCCTCGCTGATGTGGCGTGGGGGGGGNTGGGGGCCCACTGAATCATTCTAATGTGGTCTACCCCCACTAACAGCCACCTGGGCACCGGGCGAGGGTGTGACAAACTGGCAACATAAAAATCCATTGTGAACTGGGGGAGAAGAACAAGCCATAAAATGAGGAATCTATCTCTGCGGTTTTCTTCAGCCATTGTCCCTGCCTACATTCTCGCCCGTTGTCTCACAGCATGTCCCTATCTAAGTACAGGTGGTACCTGCCCACAAAGGAAACAATAAAACGGTCTTCTGAGACACAAATTTCTTACGTCCACGTCTGTGTTGTTTTTTTTTTGTTTTGGTCACGTCAGGCAGATCAGAGTTATTCCACAGAGTTATTCCAATTCTTTCGTAATCTACAGTAGAGCGTTAATGCTAGAACGTATGCAACCACTCCCCATAACCCTCAGATATACAAAACCTCACGATCTTGGATATCGCGTATTCAAATTCTTTGCTTAGGTTTGTTTTTTTTTAAAGTGCGGTTTATGTGTCTCGTATCCAGGCTAATGCCCACGCATGCGACTTTACACTGTTATTGCCCCAGCATACCTGATCAGTCTAGGTCTTTTTCAACTTCCTGGGGAGTATACAGTGCCACTGCCTTTTTGAGGCCCTTATTACTAGCATTCTGACAAAATGTTTCCCTGCCTATAGCCAGGTCCCCATTTTACAGACAAGTGGACTGGGGGTAATTTGTGCATGAAATGCCCCTTCAAGGAACTTACAACACTACCCTGGTTGGGAATCGAACCCAACACTTTTAGACCTTGAGTCCAACGCCGCAACCATTAAACCACGCTGCTCTACTCTTTTCAATGCTCTGGTCCTTCGATTTCTGAACCGTTCTTCTGACATTGGAGTTGACGAGGTTCACCTGTAATGTCTCTGGTCAAATACGTGAACTGTTAATGCTTTCGAGCCCGCTGACCCAGTGTGTAACAAGACACAGGAACAGACATGTAACTTATCTCCATGTCCCGGCATCCCCTCTTGATTTACCAGGAAGTCTGGACCCGCCCATTGCATTTCCGGGTCATTCAGTCGGAAGAGGTTTACGACTCGAGAGTTCAAACTTTTGTCCGCAAAGCCTGTTCCATGGAGCCCACGCTAGTGTGGTCGGTTTTGTCGTTTTGATATTTGATGCACTGAGATGTTATTTTATCTTTCTACATTGACATCAACAGTGGCTGTACTAGCCTTAGGTAAGAAAGAGCCTAGACTTAATGCATTGATCTTCTCTCTAAATTTTGGCGTCTTCGGCAATGGCAGCTGAAAATAAACCTTGAATCAGGGTTCTTACAGATCTTGTAAAAGTGGAAAGCTTAAAATTTCTCCCTTTATTCGAAGACCCGGACAAAAAAAATTGTAACCAGAGGATATGATACAAATTCTGAGAAAGTTCCAGAGACCAACAATAAGCCTTATATATCCAATATTTAGCACTTAAGGAAATTTTTTTCAAGGCGTTAGGTGTTGTCTCAGGTTGCTTGATACATACGCTATTGTATCTAATGTATATCAAAAGTTTATGAGCCTTTGGAACCAGGTATGAATTAGTACTAGGAAAAGTCATTGAAAGAAAAAAAAAATGACCACCTGCCTTATTTACAAACCTTGTTTAAAGCAAAAAAACTTAGACGACAGTATGCGCCTAGGCAGGAACCCACTAAGTGAGCGATTTAAGAGCGCGCCTGTACATCAAGCAGGGATATCACAGGTCAGACCACCTTCACAGTCGGTGCTATGTTACAACAACCTCTAGTGTGAATTTCCCAAGTCCAGGGCCTCCGCCGCGCACTGTTCAGCCCATGTTTATGGGCGTTAAGACTAACGATGCACACCTGTGCAGTGCCGTGCCGTGCTTGTCGGGGAGTGTAGTCTTACAAAGTGATTCTTAAATTTCAATCCCTCTCTGCCACACTAATACTCTCTCTCTCTCTCCCTCTCTCTCTTTCCATCTGTCCATCTCTTTGTCTCGTTTTGCTTTGCTGTCTCTCTTTCTCTTCTTTTTTTACCATCTGTTCTGCATCTTTCATTGATACACGGCAAATGTCCCTTTCAAACTACTGCCCAGTTTCATGAAAATATGCCCGAGCTCAAACCATCTACATTATATTATCTTTTGTCACTTTACCATTTTAAATCCTTTTCCTTATTATTTTAATATTTGAAATCCGAGATGAAAATGCAATGAAGGATATGTGTCAAATCGGAGACTGACGGACATAAGACAATTAATTCAGATGTGTAAATGCAGAACTGACACAAGAGGATACCGAATTGAAAATGGTAATGGAGTGTAGACCTGCATCTGCATGTTAGTGTTCCGTCTGTTAAGTCCAGGGTGCACGGGGCGAAGTTCAAACACATTTTCATTATGGAGTCCTCGGCCTTTGCCCTGGGGTCGAAAAAGCAGCCGTGCACTGGCGGGCACAATTGGGGATTCGAGAACACAAGTAATCCAGTTCCATTGTATAACAAAAGCGAAATAACTTTCAGATCCATTGGCTTTGATAAAACGGGCTGGTTTTAGCTCACAACAAACTTAGATCAGATTTACACTGGAGTCGACATATTCATGAGGGAGCATCGCCGAAACTTTTTGGTCTTCCCTCGTTACCGTTAGTGTGATTCTGCTGCGAAAGGGAAGCCAAAGAGCAAGCTTTGTGCCAAGTATGTCCAG
Organism: Ellobium chinense; assembly: GCA_033807755.1. Lineage (NCBI taxonomy): Eukaryota > Metazoa > Mollusca > Gastropoda > Ellobiida > Ellobiidae > Ellobium > Ellobium chinense. The sequence goes on from JAWQUT010000062.1 coordinate 1,656,548, forward strand.
GAGGTTTTCTGTGTCTTCCCCATACGAGGGCAGCTCAGGAAGTTGTCGAAGGATAATGGAAGTGACGGCATTAATTACAGACATCGGTTGTTTCCCCATCTGGGATCTGCGATGTTTCTTTAATTGATGGGGACATCGAAGCGGTGGTGTGGAAACTCTGTGAGAGAGGTTGATGATGACATACAACAAAAAGTGTTGATAGGATGCGAACGAGAGAGAGAGAGAGAGAGAGAGAGAGAGAGAGAGAGAGAGAGAGAGAGAGAGAGAAAGTAAGACAAATGGAAATTAAAAAAGATGTGAGAGAGAATATCAAAGAGAATATTGTTATCAGATATTTACGGAGAAAGAATAAGGGATACAGTATTACACTAGGTACAACAAGAAATTGTTTTGTAGCACAAAGGCTTACTTTAGGTACTAAAGCAAGTTGATTATGGAAGTGGTGATTACATTAGGAACAAAAGCAAGAAGTTGATTGTAGCACTGCTAAAGAAAGGAGGGTTACGGAGGACAAGAGGTAGAGATGGCCATAGGCTATGTAACATGGGCCATCACTAAAAAAGAGATCATAGGGTGCACTGGCACGACAAGGTATATTAGAATAGAGATAAACAATATCAGAAGGGGAACACACACGTACAAAAATCAACGTTAGGGCACCCAGTGCAGCATATCCATCTTTCTTCACACAATCCACTTCACGTGAAAGAACATCAAGAAAGTAACAATTATACAGAAAGACGCACAAGAGAAAAAAAAAAACCTTGCGCAGCGAGAGGCTCAAATGAAGCTCTGGGATCCAGCGAGCAATATCAAAAAATCTACTTCAGAGTGAAAATGCACCATACGACCTGTTATTATATAATAAACATGTTCATTTTTTCCCCTTTGACACAGTTCTAAACATAGTATTGTTTTGCACCGAAGAAAAACGACGACTTCAAACATCTACGGAGCAGCCCTCGTATAAGTCAGCGTAGATAAGGTGCGTAGAGCCATCAAACAGCAATGACGCTTTGTCGTTGTAGAATGCAGTGCTACAAGCGTCATCAAGTATTTCAACAAGGCAGGCAAAGACAACAGTAATAAAGTTTCTCCTTCGCGAGATTGCTGGAGAGAACACAAACAACACAAGTAGAAAATGTGTAATACATAGACACTCTGAGAAAGCTCATAAGAGAATTTCTCTGTATACGTTCCTTTATCTTCGCGCATAATAATATCTTCAAAGGCGTATACAAGAATTGGTATGGTGATACACGTAGCATGTATACGTAGAAAAAGCAGTGGTGCTGAAGAGGGGACATGGAGTATGGATCGAGATGATAACCACCACGTAGAGACGCCATGTCTTTCCTGAGAAGTTGAAAGAAATGATTTTTTTAGGGGTGGGGAGAGGGAGGGGGATAGAAGGATGGTAGGTGGCAGAAAAGGATATAAGATGTGATGAGAAGTTGCGAAGAATGGAAAGTGGCACCATGAAGATTTCTTACTGTATTTTTTAGAAATAATAACTCCCAGACACATTTTCATTTTCAGTCATAGAGTATGCACCCAAATAGTTTGAACTATTCCCTCCAGACAAGGGGTGATTAACCTTAGTCGAGATGAAGACGATTTGATGATGATGATGGTCGAGAAGCTGGTTTGATGGGGAATGGTTTTTTTTTTTTTGGGGGGGGGGGNTTTTTTTTTTGGGGGGGGGGGGGGAGGAAGAGAAGGAAGAAAAGGAAGGGTGGATGGATGGGAAGAAAGCAAGGTGACTCAATTTAGTCCATCTGTGTCTCAGAAAGAAAAAGATAATCCTGGTACACCCGTGGGCATAACTTTCGTTTTCATTTCCAGCCATCAAAAAGGCACCCCCTATAGTGTCTAGAACTCAAACACCCTTCGAACCGAAAAGCCAGAGCCAAACATTTAAAAAACAAAATCCAGCGAAAAAAAAAGAAAGAAAGGAAGAAAGAACAAAAAAGAACGCGCTTGCGGGTAGAAATTTGATTTACAATCACTGGGAGAACATAACCCACTCCCCAAAGAACATAAACCCTTCAGCGGTGGAGTGGGCGCATGTGTTGGGAAACGACTCAGCCAGCGGTTTCTTGCACTCTCGGCTGTGCAACTTTCAATGTTGCGCTCTTCACCAGCGTGAGTTTTGGCATGCGTAGCCACTCGACGGTACGTTGACGCGAGATCAGAGAGTCGGGCAAGGATAGAGGAGGCATGATTGTATATGATGTATGTTTTTTTTTTCCTCCCCTTCAAATTTGAGACAGACAGACAGACAGACAGACAGACAGACAGACAGACAGACAGACAGACAGACAGACAGGCAGGCAGACAGACAGACAGAAAGACAGACACACACACACACGCACACAGACAGACAAACAGAATAATAAGTGAATACATACATGAACTTTATTTAATTGAACATTTCGCCCTCCTGGGCTTTGGCATGAATACCAAGTTAATATATACGATCATAGATTAAACGAAAAAAAAAAATACAGTAAATTGAGGAAGACTGGAAATTATATTATAATGTACTCAACCCCCTTCTTCCAAATCACACCAGGCCATTTGTATCGTATTATGCACTGCATATAACGGTACTCTGCTGTCGTAGATTAATAGGAATGCACGAAGATGCGTCAGTAAAAAAAAATCTGTCCAGTACATGGGTCAAAGTTCAAAATGTCTTCTGATATACTAATGACGTACTGTCAGCAAAGGAGATAGGTAGTTTATGTATGAAAACTCGAATAATAACCACTGGGCAACAGGCACAGTTCTTGAGTTTGGCTTGGGAGCAGGGACCCCCATCCACGTCCATTCTGTTGCTTTTTTCCAGATGCCACATTGCTTGTCTACGGATTTGGCCATGGGGGCAGAAGATAGATCGGGAAAGGGGGGGGGGGAGGGCTAGGGTGGCAGGAAGAGCATTGCAGGTTGAGAAACAGCTGAATGAAACACAAACACATAAACACTGGTCACTGATCCGTACCAGTTTCTCTTATCAGCCAACTTTTCGTTTTCGATGCCTGGAAGTCTTTGGATGGGGTCTTTGCTTTTACACTAACCTAAGTGAAGTAACATCTTCTTGCAGTAACTATCTCTCCCCTCGCCTCATTGCATGAAAGTATAAACGACTCTGGAAAAGACATATATAGCGGTGTGATGGCGAAGACAGATTAAGGAGTCCAGCAAAATACCTCCACTGCTCCAGTAGCTCTAGCAGCTTTCCTGTTTCTTTTTCTTCTTGAACTCATATTGACTTTATTCTCTCTCTCTCTCTCTCTCTCTCTCTCTCTCTCTCTCTCTCTCTTTCTCTCTCTCTCCCCCTCTCTTTCTTATCTTCTTTCGATTCACCTAAATCTATTACAGTATTTGTTTTCAGTCAGCTTTTTCTTCCTCTCTTTGTCATCCCTTCTTCTCCTTCCCTTTCTTTCTCTCTCTCTTTTCCCCTCTCCCTGGCGCTCTGCTGTCTTCCTGTCTTCCCTTCTACCCAAATACCAACACTAAACCAGCTGCCTCTCGTTTCTCATCAAGAAACATATAAAAATCCACGTTTTCGTCAAATCGGTCCCAGAAAACCACGCAACAAAAATTTAAAAGCCAGTATAAAACACGAGCCAGGTAACTGATCCCCGCATGTAGAACAAGATGTCTCACCAGCGCCCGCGGTACCCAAGACACAATAAAGACACGCGTCATGGAGTTGATTGTCTTTGCAGACGGGTGAAAGTTTTGTCTTTTTGCCATCTTTCATTGCCATATTTTTTTTCCGTTTTCGGAGGAACAATTGATCTCCTTATATATATAGACAGGTGCGTAAGAATAAAACAGAAACGGTGGGAGGGGAGAGGTATTGAAGCATTTACATTGGGTAGAAGTCGAGAGGGTGGGAGAAGGAAGGAGAGAATGAGCAGTGCAAAATTTACTTATCAGCCACATAAGCAGTGGTCTAAAAAATGTTGGGTTTTATTTTTTTTTTGCTTTTAAAATTTCAACAGTTCTTTATAATATATACTATGGAATCTCGATATTACATACCCATTTAATAAGCATACTCTGTTATTAAATAGGAATTTCATATGCGGTAATGTGTTATTATTCTGTTATGTCGTTATTTAGGTGGACCTCGACATTAAAAGCACATCAGTAATAAGTATAATTTTGCTATGCTCCAAGGGCATACATATTATCAAAGATCCACTGTCATTATTTTAACCCTGTCAGTCAATTTGGTCTGTACACTGGTCAAAGCAGAAAGTTCCCTTTTAAGGTTTTGGCTAGTGGTACAACCGGCAATGGCTAATATAGACTTTCTTTCTGCCTAATCCAACACACAACAAATCTACCGGAAGTACCAGTAAAATGTAATATGTATAGTTTTTAAAGTATCTCCGGTGCAACTTTTTAACAATGGGTCTCCAAACTTTACAAGTATATGGGCATGTATATAACTTATGGCCTCACTAAGAATGCTGATCTTAAGAATACTGATACAGTACTCATCTTCCTTTTTAAGAATAAATCCAGTCGCCATCTTCCTTGCTTAAAATCCATAATCTACGCCGGACTCTGTCGTTCTTAGTACAAAAACAAGCTCTCATTTCCGAGGTTAGCCGTCATAAATGTATTATTTGATACTATTAAATCTCTCATATACATTGTTGATCGTCATAAAACGATTTGATTTTACTGAGAAAACATTGCAGGATGGTTATATTCGAGGGAGTTGATGGGTGGATGTGTATTTCCTGAGGGTGGAGGAAGAGCTGCACTTTACTAGGTTTCTGTCCCCTTTCAAGATCACAAGTGAGGAGGGAGGAGGGATAGGGGACGGGAAGGGGATCGTGTTCGCCCTAGTGATAGACACCCCTGAGACTTTTAATAGTCAAGGGCCACTCCATTGATTGACACCCAAGACATTGACTCATAAAAAAAAAAAGCTTGCAACATTTGGCCCAGGTTGTGTTACCAAGATGTTCTGATAACCGGGTAAACAATACTTTTTTCCTTCCATTACAGAACAAGGACAAAAATTGTTGCTTGTGCTTTGCATAATACTTAAACACTGTGTAACAGTGCTTTGTTTTGGTGTTTTTTGGTGGGTTTTTTTCTTGTCTTAAAAGAGTCTTTAAACATGCAGACATCCGGCGTCTACCGCGACTGAGATCCCGTTGTAGTCCATTCAAACATGTGCATATGATTTAATCTCTACCACACGCGCACACATAAATTAGCTTAATATGACAATCTCCCCTTCTCAACAGATACTGCCGTAGTGAAATGGGTTATAGTTTCACTAAGCCTAAATGGAGGTAACACTTGCAAGACCAACAAAAGTACACGCGTTTTCGTTTACACGAAAATTTATTGGAGTTGAATGATAATATGCTGCTATTGTTGTGAGCAGAGAGATGAGTAAGCCTTTCGCTTCATGAAAGAATTCACTGTCTGCTTATGGAACTTGAAACTTGACATTTATTTGTATATCTTTATATCAATATATGTACATGTATTATTATAACAGTGGTATCGCCATCTTAATAATGAATGGCCAGTTGCCG
>JAWQUT010000062.1:1667178-1682148 GCA_033807755.1 Ellobium chinense
GGGGGGGGGGGGGGGGGGAGGAGGAGGGTCGTGTAATTATTGTTCTAATGATAATATGCTCGTAAAAATTAAACTCCGAATTTTTATGCTTTTGAAACAACCGAGAATGCAATATTTAAGATTTTAAGTTAATTTAGTAAATACACGTTGTCAGTTATGCATTGCTTAGGAAATCGCTTTTGAACTACCTGACATCTCCACTGCCAGTTGTCCAAGTAGAATTTGGAATGAATCCGCAGGATTTTGGATTCTCGAGTTTTCGGGTGGGTAGAAGCAAGAGCAGAAGCGTCACAACTCACCATTAGCACAGCTGGTTTATAATAAGTTCATTGTGACTAACAAAGGAGACAACGTCCAACTCACATGTATCACACACACAGTACACACACAAAATCAGTCAGTTACTTTCCATGCCACGACAGGCATCTTTCCATAGTGAATAACGTTTAGAGTAAGGGGAAGAAGAAGAAGAAGAAGAAGAAGAAGAAGAAGAAGAAGAAGAAGAAGAAGAAGAACTACAACAGCAACAACAACAAAAGTCAAACACCGAACATCTCCAATTTATTTCCTCCTTCCACTCCCCCAACTCAGTCTCCGTCTCTGACGGGTATGTTTGTTCGCCATGTGTGAGATCCCTGAAGACAGGTTTTTCTTAGCACCCCCCACCCCCCACCCCCTCAACAACAGTGAGGACAATGACGACGACGACGACGACGACAACAACATCATCAACATCAACAACAACAACAACAACAACAACAACAACAACAACAACAACAACAACGTAATCTGATCCCCTCCCAACTTTCTCTCTCCATTATGTTGTCTACGCCCCTGACGGGCATGTGTGAGATCCCTGAAGGCAGGTTTTTCTTACCCCCGTCTCGAAGTCTCCATGCTCGCCCCTCCACGAGCGCCACCGCCTCTAGCAAATGCTCAAGCGCTCACGAATTTTTCGGCTGCCCATGACGGCCTGCTGACGGAAACCCTCACACCAGATGACTGTGTTATAGCCTGTCTTTCGTCACCTGTTTTTTTTCCTCTTTCGTTTCTTTTACCTTTCCCTGTCGTTAGTTTTTACACAACCCGGGTTTTCTTTTTTCGTTACTCTTTATCCCATATTTTAAAAAAAAAAAAAATTCTACATGCTTACTTTCGTTTTCGCTGTCTTTCTTTCCCCGTCGCTATTTTCTTCTCCATTTCACATAAGCAGGTTTTCCCCAGGCATAATTTTTTTTTTCTTTTTGTCTATGTTTTTCATAGTTACACGAAGAAAAAAATGGCTGATTAGACTGTAAGGTGTTAGACTACTTCTTTCCACGATTTGAGTATATCATAATCTAACTCTACTGAAGCAGTTTTTTTGTGTTCTCTCTATCTCTCTCTCTCTCTATATATATATATTTATCTATATATCTATATATCTATATCTATATCTATATCTATATATATATATATATAGATAGATAGATAGAGAGAGAGAGAGAGAGAGAGAGAGAGAGAGAGAGAAAGAGTAGATATTTGAATATATCCATCACAATCGAAACCATAATCAGCATTTAAAACCAAATAATTCTGATTATAACATTATTATACTGATATAAGTTCTTCGATGGAAACATTCTTACACGCCATTTTGAGGTCTGTAATGTCAGTGTGATGCTTAATGACAGCATACTCAAAATTATGTAAAATTGATAAAAGATGTTTTAAGATTATCACTTACATAGAGTCCAGAACACACAATAACACACTGCGCCCATTTTACACTTGTTTTGTTTCCAAACCTCCTCCCACCCTTCTTTTCATTTCACACCGTTCTCCCTGCAAACCCCTTATTTCACCTGCACCCATTTCTCTCCGCACATATGCATTGCATCATCTGAGAGAGGGGACACATAATTACGTCCCATATACAGACTCATACATACTTACATAAACGATCACGTTCATAGACGTTGGTCCATGGCTATAGGGGTGTATAATTTAGTGGCCAAGAATCGACAGGAAACGCTGTTGCTGGCTGGGAGTAAAGTTTGGTACGATCCCACTGTCGTCTATTACCATATCGTACACAAATAAGTTTATCACATATTTGGAGTTCAGTATTATTAACACAACTCTAGTTTACAGTAACATCCTGCGGAAAATTTTCACTTGTGTTTGCTCCTAAAATTCTTCCGCACTCCTGATCCTCCTATACCGGCCTTCCTCAAAATCACTTATTTCACCTCTCCCATCTCTCTCCGCACATATGCATTGCATCACCTGAGAGTAGGGATACACATACGTGATATACACATACACATATAGACTCACACACACTTGGTTACGTTCACACACGTTGATCCCGGCATGCCCGTAGGGGGCAAAGCGGCCAAGAATCGACCGGAAACGCTGTTGGTGGCTGGGAGTAAACTTTGATACGATCCCTCTGTTGTCTGTTACCATATCGTACACATTGTAAAAGACGCCAGGATAAATTGAGTGAGTCTGGCCGGGTCTAGCCTCCATGGTGTGGATTGTCTGAAGTGCTCACTCGCTCACGCTGACCTGATATTCCGGGTATAGACTTTGGTCTAATCATTGTTAGGTCGTCAAGAACTTATCGTACTCTGGAATTGTCAGGAATATGGCGTTTTAAAAAATGAAGGGCAGATTCAGATTCATAATAATAATGCTGTATGTGGTTATGTGTGTCACAAGAGAGACACAGATGGGCAGTGAACTCCAAACTCTCGACCGCTTCTTTGGCAGTGCGGCGTTTCTGTTAGGAGTATCCTGTATTGTCGCGTAGACACATTACATAACTGACGATTGTTTTGTTGTTAACAGTAATTAAGACCCATCTTGGTCAAGACCACTGCTAGCACTGTCTTTAAAGAAGTGTTTAATTATTTGCTGCAAATCCTGCAAACCTGATACTGAATTCAGACACCCTAATTCTCCTGGACTAATCAAGCAAGCTGATATGGCATAAGTAAAAAGTCTTGGGTACACAGTTCAGGTGTCAACTTGGGCAGCCAAAGTGGCAAGAGTTTTGGAGTTGCCATTCTGTACTTGCATTGGGTGTTAGGCACCATCATAAAATATACCCCACAAACAAGCAAGCTTAATAGAATATCACTAAATTGAAAGTATACGATATAGGCAAATCTGGAGGTGCGGATATGAGGTGCTGATCTTTTTATTTAATAAATCATTTCGAGTTGTTTATTGTTAAAGAGGAAAAAAAAGCGCAAAGGTATTCGATAGTTAATGTGGCATTACAATAACATGATAACGCATGTGGAATGATGAGCAGCGTAAGAAGGTGGGGCAACATGAAGTTGAGAACTTTGGCTCTGCAGTTTTTCGAACTTTGTACTATCGGGCGTCGTCGCTCGAGGCACTCATCACAATTTTTGTAACTTTGTTTTTTTCCCCTCCTCCAAATCGTAGTCAAAAAGCCGCCCAAGTGTCAAAAAGTTCCTTTTTTTTCCCTCCCAACTTCTTCAACTTTCCTTCCATTTTTTGTGTTTGCGTTGGTCTCCGCTGTTCTCTGGAAGCGCTGTTTACTCATCTCATTCTATTGAATCAGCGGCACTTGGCCGTGAGCAGTGTAAACAATTACGGGGGTTCCTGCTCGGGCTGCCCTGCAAGACTCCGTGTTTGTTGAAAGACAGAGAGGGAAAGTGAAGTGGCGAGGAGAATGGATGAAAAGGATGGTGAGAAAGGAGGGAGAGGAGGAGAAGGAGATGGAGAAGGAGGAGGAGGAGGAGGAGGATGATATCATAGAATGAAGATGACAATGGGTAAGACAATAAAGATTATGAGCTTATGAAGTTTGGGGGTGGGTGGGGGGAGTGGAGAGGGGGTTATATATAAGGTATATAAACGAGTTTAAGTCTTTCCGAAAACCTTTTCCTGACGTTTTCGATCCTGTCCTTGTCTCTCCAACTCCTTGTCTATTCAGTCTTTTCCCCGATACGGTTAACAATGTATAGATGCTTGCAAATCGAAGATTACCTACATTAACAAAGAGGGTTATGCAAAGCAAGATCTACATTGTGTAGTTGGACATCATAAAGTAAAATATAGTTTATCATAAATTTATGCACTGTATGTAATGCATGTGTCGTTCCCCACAACCCTGAGAGAGAAAAGCTGCAAAATATACAGTGGCTCGCAAGACGTCATAAACTACATACTCCAAATTTTATGATCATACTTCAGTGACAACAGCAACAAGACGCTGTCAGAATACCTGTCAGATTGTCATGTGCCTCGCTATGACAGACTGTCTCTCCTTAGTCTTGTAGTATTCCCTTCTAACATCCCAACTGCTTATTTCTCCACCGCTGCATGAAACAAACCAAACAAGCATGCCCGTTTCTCCTTTCATCCTTTTGTCCGAGGCTGTGAGCTCGTGGCTGTCATCGCAAATTTGATTTCACAGATTTTCGGGGAAGCTCTAAGGCTCATAATGGCAGGACACTTGTCATTTTTGCGCGTGGTTAGTTGCCAGCTGTATGCTGCAGCTCAACCCTAGAGCTCAAGACGACGGCCCATTGGGACCTCATCTCTTCTCTCTTGACTCAATTCGCTCACTTTTTGCGTGACGCATTGAAAGCTTTTTATCGCTGTTAGACGCGGTGATTTAACGTTTTAACACTTTCAAACACAATCAACGAGCTGAATTTTGTCGTGTCTTCATCGTTTCCGCATGCGTGTGTTTTGTCTTGGGGTCTTAGAAAATCCGATTTGGTTGCGGCATTTTGGATAAAGGACGTGTTCGTGTCCTTTCAGTGAATAGCACTAAGTGAAATGATTTGTTATAATATGTGATTGATAACTGATTGATCGTCAAATATGGTAGTTATTCTTTGATGGAATGATTGAGATAAAGTCATGATAGACGCCTCTCTGAGCATTTGGACGGGAAGGCTTAGAGACTCTTCTGCTGACGGATGGGTATGGCTTTCGGGGATATTATCGATCACCTGATAACTGATTGATTGACAAGTTGACTGATTGCCATCGCAGATAATATGTATACTCTGCTGAAGTGACTGAGACATATTCAAGATTTTTCTACTGACAGCTTGCTTGTTCTGTCCTGTACCAAAAGGCAGCAAAATTCCAGGGGAGGTAAACACAACGCCTCCCACCATTGATCAACAGTTTCCGATCCCTCGCACGCGCGGATGGAAGGGAAAAAACAAAACACCTTTAGGAATTACCACGATTTAGGAGTGTATAGGGGACCGGAAATCTAAGGAGAGAGGAATAAATCTTTTGAAGCAATATTTTAAGCCCACAAGTTGTCATGCAATGGCCGTTATATAGTGCTGGGTAAACCGAGTACAAGTAATCGAGTACTACAGTTACAGTTGAAAATATCATTAGTAACTGACTACTTTGTGATTAGTCGGTTACTGCCCGATGACTGTATATCTGAGCGAAAATTAATAAATTGCCAGATAATCTTCTAGAGTAATGTTACTTCTTAAAAATACATTCTTTACTCAATATTCTGGCTATGTCACCTCTTTTTACCCCTATTCTATCGATAAGATGTAGATGGAATTATCAGTAATCGCGAATGCTAACAAAAAATAGAAGTATCGCCCAGCACTACTGTTATCTTCTTGGACGCTCATCTTTAACACATGGAGTTGAAATCCGCCATCGATTTCTTTTTGGGGGGCGAGGCTGGGATGTAAAGAGAAGATTCAGGGACTGTTGAGTTTTGGAAATGACATAAAGGAGAGGTGGATGGATGAGGACACAAGGAGGCCCTGGGGTAGGAGGAGAAATAAGATGGAAAGAAGAAAGAAGAGGAAAGAAAGATGATAAAACTGGATGTCCATTACCCGCATGTTAGAGATTGTATTTTGTCCAAATATTTTGGGTATTTTCGTTGCATTTTACATTGGACAGTAGGAGCCGTAAGAAAAATAACTGTTTGAGAATTAGAGAGACCGATATGTTGTTGCTGATTTGGTTTAGATGAATTTCTACCGGCAATCTAGGGGTTACACTCTTTGAGATTCATGTTAATCTGCGAACTGTTTCTGAGAAATTTCATGAAATTCTTGGCCTAAAAATTTTGCTCTGAGAAAAAAAAAATGAAACGAGAATGCAGACATACATGAGATTCAAGGTCTTGTGGTCTTATAGTACTCATTTGTCTGTTCTTATACTCATTTGTCTGTTCTTAATTTGAGCCCAACTAACTTTCAGCAGCGACGGTCTCAAGATAGCATCACTCACATGTCAGTAAAGTGCATTTGGTCTTAGATCAACAGACTGGCAAGAACACCGCGTTCACGTGACCACAACAACGCAAAAAGTATTTCCAATAGTTCTGATACCAGCTCTCTTGTAATATCTGTACGTTGGCTCACTTACTTCCATCGCCGCTAAAGCGAAGTATTACGGACTTGATGCCTTTCCAAAACCCTTTTGTACCGATTTAAAACCTAGCGTGGCTTGGCTTATCTTGGTCTCTATTCAACCTTTGTTTTCCTTTAGTTTCTCTCTCTCTCTCTCTCTCTCTCTCTCTCTCTCTCTCTCTCTTTTCCCTCGTCCCTTTTACTCACTTCCTCCAACCTTACTCTAAACTTCTCTCTTCTTTTGGTCCTTTCCCTTATTGCCCCACAGCGCAGACCATTCAAAGACAGGACCAGCTAGCACAGACTTCGACCCCCGTTGTCCTCCTTAAGATCCCTGCGATTACACCCTCATGCATATTTCATAACGTTGTCCCGGCCCTCCTTCAAACCCGTTAACGACCAGCACGCGCCCAGGCGAGCCGCGAGCCAATCATACACAAATCATACTCCGGTCCTCGAGCCAATATCTCGGGCACGGTCGAGACCAGAGGGCGAGGGGGGACAAGACGAGAAGAAAAGCATTTGCTGTGAGCACAACAAAGGCCATGGACTTGTGTGAGCGGGTCGATCATTGGAGTGAGTCGGATGCGGTTTAAAGTGTGGGTGAGCATTGAACGTTACGTGGTCGATGCAACACTCGGCACTCGTCGGGCACCCTCCCACGATACAGCATGGGGCAATGCTATCGGAGATGGTGTTCCCTTGTTCGTGATTCCGCTGCGGCTGACTGATCGAACGTGGATTCTTTTTAATGTGATCAGTATCGGTGCTGAAAGCGATCCTTGTAAAACTCACTTTGTACTAGCAAGTTGACATGGTGTATTGCCCATCATAAATAACTACCCACTGATCTCCGCTTTAAAACTTTTTGATTCTTCGATTATACAAAATAAAAGGGATAACTTTGTTTGCCCTGATAAAATTTGTGAACTCCAACAACTGCGATGGTCAGTTTGCAGAACTTGCAAAACACTGAGTGAGCTTTTTGTGCGTTTTGATAATGGTAGTGCTATATTTCTCAAAAATTATGCCGACGCCTAAAATTTGAGGGACAAGGGGAGAGTAAAATAGCCTACTTGATATATGTATTTCTTTACTACTTAGGAGTGATACAAAGCTAAGGTAAACCTTACAGTTTACACTTCCACGGTACAAATAGGGTGCGGTATAATCAAGGCAGCACTGCTATATATAATTATATCTCACCCCCTCATGGTGAATCAAGACGCATCATTGTATGAAATGGTTATTGGTTTACTTTAGGCGGTGATGACGCTTCGGCTGACTGATGAAGCATGTAATATCATATTGCCGGATCTAAAGCTCATGCAATGAGTATCAGCACCCTTATTAATGGGATAAACGCAATATCATGGCTGGCGAACTGTCCCATCCCTCCCTTCCCCCTCCTCCCTCCCTCCTTCCTGCCCCATCCTCCCTCCAAAAAACCCTTATATCATCGATATCTGAGAGTTCCAAATTGCAGGCTATTACTGCGTAGTGGGAATAATCAGGATATCACAGTAAGAGCTTCTGTGATTCCACTCTCTCAATCGAACAAATGGTTATGTGCTATCCTCTCGCAGGTATTTTCGAGGATGTCCAAAAAGATATTTCGTGACAACAACAACAACAACAACAACAACAACAACAACAACAATAACAACAACAACAAAAATAACAGCAGCAACAACAACAACAACAGCAGCAGCAGTAGTAGTAGTAACAACAACAACAACAACAACAACAACAACAACAGCAACCGCAACAGCAACAACAATAACAACAACAAGAACAAGACTATACTTAGCGTTTGATTAGGAGGGAACAAAGAGCATTTTTAAGCTGGTCTTCTACTAAGGAAATTAAGTATGCCACAACCTCTCTAACTATGTAAATTGCTGTGTTATCGTACAAATGACACTTTTTGAGATACAGATTTTAAGTGAAAGCAATAATATATCTGCAGAATTTTTCGCATGATTCGTAAACTTACATCTGATATCAGACTCTTTAGAGGTCGCCTCAACCTCAGACTCGATTAACGGAGAGAAATAAGAAAGAAGAAAATGAGAATTAGATGGAGACAAAAATAGAAAGGGAAGGAAGCAGGCCGATAAGAAAAGAAGGAAGGAAAAAAAATCAGTCACGTTCGTCCGTCTTGAAGTTTCCCTTGCTATAAATTATTCCTCCTATCGAAAATTCCCAGCTTTGTTTTGTCCCCATTCATTATGCAACCCCATGCTCCGAAAACATCGGGGTGCCTGCCAGTTCGCGCTAAGTCATCTCCCCCTGAATCCAAGATGGCGGCCGCCGAACCGGAAATTGACATTCAGGACGGTTGGCCTTGATCAGTTCCGTTTGATTATTCATTGGGTTGCGTCGGGCTGGCGCGAAAGCACATTATCTTAGATGTTTATAAAGTTTTAAGCAAAAAACTACATTGTTTTATGTGTCCTAGGAAGTCAATGGCCCATTTTCGTTGAAAAATATTTTGCTTGATCTTGTTGTATCTGTTCAACTTAAAAGCATGGCGCCCTTGCGTGTCTTTGATGTCTTCTATGGTTTCGAGGACACATTTAACTGCTGCCTTGCTCTCAGGCCCAATACGCCATATTGCAGAGTATAGACTCTTTGACTGTTTTAACATAGATCATAGTTAACAATTTTCAACACTCTCGTTTTCCAGTTCTAAGCTTTGACAGTTTTCATCGAACAACATGACCACTGTTTTACAAATAAATTCTACAGCAGGCCGTCCCAAACACCTGAAAATTAATTCGCGGCAAACACAGTACGTACACCGATACAAAACGAATTCAATAAATAAAGACGAAATAAATAAAGAAGTAGTTATTTATTCATTATTGGAAAATGTGAAATGCAGTGAAATCTTCAATCTAACAAAGTCATAAAGTAAAATACATAATTGTGCATGCTGAGCAGCGTAGTTTGTACGATCAGATCGGTTATGTTTCTCCAAGGATAAATGCCGAAATCTGTTTTAAAGGAAACGTTTGCTTCTGTCTCCGATTTCTATGCGGTTAAGTCTATAAATGATTTACTCAAAACGACCGTTTACAAAAATTTATTTCAAAACGATGGAATCGCTCACCACGACCATGTAGGCGGAGCACTTCGTGCCTGGGGTGTAACCCAAGAGTGCTCACGGTTATCGCAAGGTTGACCGCCGAGCCACGCTTCAAAAGAAACTCTTGAACTGTTTTCCGATAAAACTCCTGGCAATCTCGACATATCAAACGATGGATGGCGAAAGAAAGCCTTGGAATCTCGTCTCAGCGGTAATCGGATACGCGTGTTATCAGCGTCGACATCCCTTGTTCTACAACTTCTCACACTCGCGACCGTGTCGATTCGACATTTACGAGAAAACGATACGCCGTTGCTGTCCGTGACGCGACATGTTCTGTCTTTTGTTGCAGATACAAGGCTACAGTTTATTATAATATAAATCTAGCAGACATTCTGTTACATTTTTTATTGAATATATATAACATATATCCTTTGCAAATTAAAAAAAAAGATTAAAATGTCGAGAAAGTTTTTTTTTTAAATTTCTGCTTTGTCAACAAGAGATTATAACGGGTTTTTTTTTTACTGTTACATTGAATATTTCTTATGGACATTGGAGATACTCCTATTGTTATCAGAGCATTCAGTATCAGTTTCAATTCAAGGTTATTACAATTGCAGTTGTGATGGCTGTTGTTGCTGTTATTGTCACTGATGATGATACTGAATGTAAATGTCTTGCTAGAATCCTTTACACCTAAGATAGGACTCTCAATATCATGAAAAGGCTTTTCCCAATCCGTCTTGAGAATACGTGGAAAGCAGAACATCTTCTTAAAAATCAGTCATGTGGAGCGTTTCTTAAGGCATCTTTTTGCAGTGTAAAGTCTCCTTCTCGAGCTATCTACCCAATATCAGAATCCTAAACTGTCTGTTCAGTCCATTCATTAAGCCTCCCTGTCTCTCTCTTCTCCCTTTTTCGGAGAAAGGTTCCCTCATAGCACGCGCGAGTGCCCCATTCATTACACTCAAAGTCTCCAAGAATAGATCTCATAACATGGGAAACATGAACCCTGCCTTGTCCATCAATTTGGCCCGTTTGCCTTGCTCACCATCTTTCGGTTGTAACTAATTTCTGGCAAATGTCCCCCACAATTCTGGCCTGTTTTGGCACTGATGTCATTAATTGCGCTGGTTATTGGTCATTCCGGACTTTTACAGCGCGTGAGGATGAGCCAGACGGGTAATGGCTTCACGAAAAGAGGGTAAGGCCCCAAGAGCCACACAACTCCGGAATAGCTATAGAATCTGAGTTCTGACTTAAAGGGATAGGGGTAAATATTTGCTTCATGGCCTGAAAAAAAAAAATCCACATCATTTTTTTTTCAAATTAAATCGCGTACATTTTCCTTCCGCCTAACCATTTATGAAAAAAACAACAACAAACCAACAGAATCCATTGTTGGAATGTCGAGATTTTCAACTTGCCTACACCGCCATTACACTTGCTGTATGACGTCAAAATGCGAGAAAAAGCAGCAAACGGTTGGTGCCAACGCATGAGTAAACCGTTTGGCTTAAAGTTTATAACATAATAGTGTGGGCTCATTAGTGACATTAGGCTGTGAAACAACCAACTTCCCCTGTCCAGTTAAGGTTTAGTGACCAGTGCCTTGGTCCCTGTTAACTTTCATCTTTTAGTTCAAATAGTCTACACAGACTAATAATAAAATTCTATATCTTCCGTGGAAGTGTTTGTAACTGTTCTTTGTAATAATTCCTTTTTGTCACAGATTTCGCAGTTGTTGTATTGGTGAATAATGATCTGATTCATGGATCTCTCCTGCTTTCTAAATTCTCATGTTCAGTTATTAATCGTACTTACTACAAAGCGTAATGCATTTGGTACTGATGTTTCGTACCTTTCTGTTCTATGTTGATAAGTTATGGCCACATTAATAAGAACTCTTTGTACCTTGTTAGATTCGTTGTTGATGATACGATTACTTAGCCTCGCCTTGTTTACCTAGTGCTCAATCACTCTCTCCCTTCAATCTCCTCTCTTCGTCCACGTTAACTAAATAATAATAATAATAATAATAATAATGATAGTGATAATAATAATAATAATGATAATAATGATAATAATAATAATAATAATAATAATAATAATAATAATAATAATAATAATAAACCAGTATCCCCTTTGCTCCAGAAGTGACCCCCTGCAGCCTCCCCGTTAACCAACTCTCAAAGAAATTCTTCAAAGCTTTTATCACTGTGACTTGGACTTCCAATTTCCTCCTTCCCATCTGTACTCAATCCTCCATTTTGGCTCCTGACCCGTGACTGCATGAGGTCAGCTCTGAGCTCTCGGACTCTACCATTTTCTTCTGCCGCCATAGCCGGACTCTCTGTCACTCTCGTTGGGCCCATTCTCCTTCCAGCACCCACTTCAGGACGCGACTCTCAGCGTTGAGCATGATGGCCAACGGCCTTTGAAGGCAACGGGCGTAAAACTGTCGGCGTACTTGTGTAAACTTGGAATCATTGGCCGGTAAATGGCCCATCAAAGCGATTAGAGGCTCCGGAAATAGTCGATAAATGTAGTCCAGTTCCTTGAGATCCTTGGCTGAATTTGGTCCCCCTTTATTGCAGGGTTGATAAACGGGAGAGTAGTTAGAGTTGTTTTTTTTTCTTCTGGCTTTCTTAAATTTTTGTGACCTTTAATAAAAATGGACAGACGAGACGCTAATTGGAAGCAGACAGCTTTTGGATACAAAAGAAAAAAATGAGGTTTTTCTTTTTCTTTGGAGGTAAGATGAGAGTCCTCGTACGGCGAACCTCTTGTTGCTGGTTTCAAACATTTACAGCTACAAGATTTATTCCAAGCCTGGCTCCGTGTTGTGTATGTCTCATGACTTTGGTGGCTCATTTAAACTGTATGCTTGGTCACGGGAAGTGGTTTCCAAACCTTTGAGTGGTGTGGGAGCTGCGATGTTTTTTTTTTTTCCGGGGAGATGTTTTTCTTTGTTACTTCCTTCCTCTGATGCCGATCGTGCATTCCGACGTCACAACATACATTAGGTATGAGCGCGAGTGCACGGTACTTAAACGTTTAGGCGCCAGCTCTGGTCGTTTGGCTTTTCTTTCCTGCTGTCTTTCATGTTCAGCCTACTCGAAAATATCAACAAAATAAAGACAACTTTATATAAGAAAATAACTTTGTGTAAGCATAAAACTGAAACTATGCGCGACACAGGAATGCTGGATTTAATATGTTTATGAAGAATTCTGATAGATATGAATACGTTCTCTCGTTTGTTCGCATTCACTTTGAGTTTACCTGAATATTACAAAAATAAAAACGACAACAAAATTGTGTTGACTTGTAGAAGAATATAATATACGGTATGGAACTATTATAAAGAACATAGCAGTAGTTCTCATAATTTTGCACAAAATATAGTCCATGTGAAGAATCTTTTTTTTTTTTTTTTTGAATCCTTGTAAGAAATTTGTCGGATGTTGCAAAATCTTCTATCCCTTTAGAAAATTTTCATAATGAAAATTTTGTAGACTATTACTTTACATCTGGGCGACAGCAACTCGGAAACACATTTTCACTAAGTACGCTTGATATTATTATCGGCTCGCTCAGTTTTAACTGGGCGACATTATGTTCTATCAACGACATTTACACCAAACTGGCTTTAACTGGGCGACATTATGTTCTATTAACGACATTTACACCAAACTGGGTTTAATTTGGCGACATTATGTTCTATTTACGACATTTACATCAAACAGCTGTTAAATGATGATAGTTGGCTCATTTCACTTTGTAGACGACGCGTTGCCTTTTAATTCTAGTTC
Source organism: Ellobium chinense (assembly GCA_033807755.1). Taxonomy (NCBI): domain Eukaryota; kingdom Metazoa; phylum Mollusca; class Gastropoda; order Ellobiida; family Ellobiidae; genus Ellobium; species Ellobium chinense. Next base: position 1,680,465 of record JAWQUT010000062.1, read on the forward strand.
GCAACATCCACGTGTGTTTTCACTTGTAATGTACCTGTACTTAGGACTTTAATGATATTCGAATTGCTCGTATAATCTGGGTATTCAAGCTTGCTTAGCCATTTTGACATTTTGCATTTAGATAGCATGTTTTCCATAATGTGTTGGTGCAGACAGTCGGAAAAAAAAAGTGCATAAATCAGCAACAGCAGGTCGGGAGATACCGCCACTATTTCAAATATTAGTCACGGACTTTTCCAAATACAGTAGAACTTTGGTGGCCCGCCTACATATCAGATCAAACTATAAAGAGTGTATTATGAAAACTTTCGTGCTCTCAAAAGTGCTTTATATAAAAAAAAAAAAACAAAGCAGCTGGGACTGTTGCATGTGGGTGCGATAATCAGGGGCTTTGTGTTAAGGATTGGTTGTGTTAGAAAAACAAAACATTGCATTCTGAATCTTTTTGTTTAGTTAGGAATAATGAAATTTGTTTATAAATGAATAACACTGACTTGAGAACTTAAGCAACAAATATCTATCTGACCGATACCTAACTTTGGGAACCTATATTCTTTTGTTTTTAAAGAACGCATACTTTCCTCATTTTTGTCCAGGAGTATGGGCAATATTATTTAGACATCTGTATCACTGTTTCTCTGCTCTTCATTTGGTTTATAAAAAAGCCGTTTATTAAAGGATGGATTAAGAGCAATCTTGTCCGTATTTTATGAATCGTAACCAAACAGCAAGATGTACATATTAACATTGTTTTTAAAATTATTTATTTCCTGTCTATTAAACTATTTATTTCAAGGGTGATTCTGATTGCCTAGATCTGTTCCCCTCGAAAATGCTCAAGACATTCATGAAGTCCAGATTTCGTGCTTCAGTTTATAATGCTGAGCGAGTAGGCGGGGCAGTCCAGTTCTTCATTAAATGTTTGCAATAGGATGGACGAAGAGGGACATGGAAGAAGAACAGGGTGAAGAAACAAATAAACGTAAAATAAGCCCCTTAGGCCAAAAAAACATTTCTGACGTGACGATTTCATAATGTGGCGTTTGCTTCCTAAATTTCTCATTCCAAACTCGCAAATAGCGGAGGAAATAACCACAAAATTGACATTCCTCTCCCCCGTTGTTTGCCCATAACAAACCAACAAACAGGACGCTGCCATTAAAAATACTCGCACAAACAAAATGGCTGGAACTGGCGAGGGATAAAAGGTCGAAGAGGATGGGAGACAGAGGAAGAGGCGGATGAAGAAAAACAAGGACCAGAACCGCAGGAAGAAGAAGAAGATGGAAAGGAGAGAAAGAAAATTATGATGAATAGAAAATTATAGAAGAAGAAGGAGGAGGATGAAGAAGGGGGAAAAAAAGCCAAAAGAAAACAGAAGGGGTGAAAGAAGAAGAGGATATAGAAGCAAAGAAAACAAAAATAAGAAATTTTAAGAGAAGGAGAAGAAAAGGAAGAAGAAAAAGAAAAAAAGTAATGTAAGAGGAACAAACGTAGATAGATTTTAATGAACACGAATGACGCAAGAGGAACGAGAGGAGAATGGTGATGGATAATGAAAGGGGACTACCATTGAACTTGAGAAGAAGATGAAGAAAAAGAAGAAAAGGAAGAAGAGGAAGACAGATGGACGGGTGAGCAGAAAGACGAGAGGGCGGTGAACCGGAGATGGGGGGGGGGAGGG
>JAWQUT010000062.1:1687498-1708434 GCA_033807755.1 Ellobium chinense
ATACGTTTAATGATTGCATAATGGAATCCAAAAGACGATTCTTGTAAGATGTCTTTATTTCTAGATTACAGACATGAAAATTGAGCTTCTTCACTTCACCCCACACAGTCTGTGATTTGTTCTTTAACCATCTCAAGAGACGGAGCGATACAATCGAAGCATACTTGGCTAATGCTCAGTCTGAAGCACTGTAATTTCCCATGTATACATGCTCAATGGAACTTGTAGACCATCTTTTTAAAAAAAATAGAAAAACAGTTATTAAGCAAAAGGTTCCTTCTTGGCGCGTTATCACACATTCAAACTTTTAGTTCCCCCTTATCAAATGACAAGGAGACGAGAATTGCGGGACGGACCTTCTAGTGCAAACCAGCTTTTTATCTATCGTTTTAATTGAGTTATTCTGTGTTGTTGTTTTTTTCTTTTAAAATTCTGAATTTCATTTTACAAGTAATTCTCACAGTTGATTGTTTAAGTATACAAATTGTCTTTCTTACACTTGCATCATGTCGTATTCCTTGGGTTATCATTTTCAATTTTTAGCCCACTTAAGATCTGCCACGGCCAGGAAGGGAAAATCTGGACCGTATCTTTTTCCAAAACATGCACGATCCCCCACATGCGTCTTTCATCTAAATAACCAACTTATTGTAAAACATATGTATTACTTTTGAGGGAATTGTTCTATCAAGTTGATCATCGCAAAATTGCAGTCTTTTTTACCATATGCTTCTTCGAAGACACAATCGCACCTCTTAGCCACATGTATACCATGCGCGTGTTTTTTAACCGGCAGGAACGTTTCTTTGTCATTGCTTATAAGCATTTAAATGAATAATTCCTGATTGTCCTCCAGATACACTCCGTCAACTCAAAACAAAAATTAAATTGGCCATAAAAAGAAAAATGGAAAAAAACCTTTCCCGAAGTCGTAGTTGCACAAACTTACGTGCTCTCCCTCGTACAATACAGACGGGTGTTGAAGCTCGCTTGCTTGCAAAAGGCTAACCTTACACGCTGACAACGAAACCATAAATTTCCCCCGTAAGTGGACAGCATAATGGGGACAATTTGATGAAACAGGCCAGTATTTTGGGAAGCTCCCCCATGAATTGTGTCCCCTTCCAAATCACCATGTAAGCTGATACCTTTTACAGTCCTTCGATAATTTGGCCCGTTGTCAAAACGAAACTAATGATATCCTTGTTACGGCCAGTTAAAGCTGACCTGCAATTTGGACTGGCACTGATGTTTGCTTTTCCGCCCATTCAGAGTTTTTTTTGGTTAAATTCTTTTACTGCATTGTCTGATTGCCTGCGCGTTATAAATATTTTTTGGGGGGCTTGCAGTGTCCATTTTATACTTTGTTTTTCTGAAACTGAGAACTGTTATTTTCTGGGGGAATGGGGAGGAAGGAGGGGGGAAAGGACCCTATCAAAGCTGAAGTGATAACAGCGTCATGACCTGACCTTTCATCCATTCGTTCGCTCTTCGGTACTCTTTTTTTGTTTTCAAATGTTATTTCCTCTGTATATTACTCCCCTCCCGCCCCCACTCCCACCCCCCCCAAAAAANAAAAAACACAAAAAAAAACACAAAAAAACAACTAAAAACCAAAAACAACAAACCAAAACAACACATAACAAAAAAAAAACAAACAAAACTTCACCCCAGTATTAACCATTTCAAAGTACATCACTACAGGCGCCTATAAGTTTTTAATCCCACTGACGTAAGAAATAAGACCGTGGTGACACAAAACTGTCGATGCCATGTTATGACAGGTGTGTACTCCTGCAATCTCAGTAGAATCTTGACACAACTCTGCAGGACTCCCAACTGTGCCATGTCTCCTGGACATTCCAGCTTCCCTGTCTCATATTGTTGTTTTGGGATTCACAGTCTTCCCTTATTCTGCTTCAGAAATCCAATTCCTGGCTGTTTTTTTTTCATTCACTTCATACGTGATATTGTTACGAGATATCACGAGGAGGGACTGAAACAGAGGTACCATTGGCACTAAGCTGATCGTAGATTTGGAAAAGGATGGGGAGTTGAGGTCTGAAGAATTCAGGACTCCATACAGTGATGGGAAGAGGGATATTACCCATCTCTAATACAGTCTTTTTGAAAAAGTTTAAAGACCACCAGGGGTATAAACGGAGAAGAGGAGCACGATGGGACACGTCACTATAATATGAATTCAAACGCACGATCCACAATGGAACGCTTTGTCCGAATGTCACGAGTAAAACATTTTTTGTTCTGCATGGGAACTTTCCAGATCGCTAAATTACAGTCTCTGCGAAAGCAACAATAAAGAAAAACTGAAATGAAAATGTTTTGTATGTGAAGTATGAAAATAAATCCATCTGAGTCTAGGCAGTATATACGACCTTTTACAAGTGTGGCATTTCTTCAGACCATAACAATCGGATGGCGTAGCTTTAAGCTATTGGAACAAAGCAGGATCACAACTCTCCAGAAGGAACCTCTAAAAGGATGGATGAGATCCACCCAGCAGCACCTCCTTGACATACACACTTTGCAGCACGGCCTGCTTCTTGAACCTCGGTATAGGCAGTCACGAATGAATTTTGGGGGAAGAGGCTGGTGTATGATTAGAGCTAGCTGTTTTTAACCTTCTCTCGAGGCGCAAGAGCCATAAACATGTACAGTTCTTTCATGACAACCACTGGTAGTTTTTCTTTTTTTTCCTCCTTGCTTTAGTTGATGCTGACATGTTAAAAACAAAACGTGCTTGCTGTAGCTGATGTTGGCATGTTAAAAAGAAAACATGCTTTGTGCTCATAAAGCTCTCAAGGGCGTGGCCGAAATGTGGCTAGTATCTAATATCTCCCCATTAGCAGCAACAGATGCGCATAGGCTATTGCCCAGGAAATTTATTACTTCCCCTGAGCTACGCTCATATTTTTTACTTCAGTTGAACATGCCATTCCGGAACATTGTATTCCTCAAAATGACGGTTTCTGATCAACAATCAAAAACTACGGTTTCCTCAAACAACGAACATTCTTTGGACGGTTGCTTTTAGAAAATTATGCGGGGATGTCATTATTAAGCACACACGGATATACTTTATACGTTCCACATGAACGGATTGATTATTATTATGCCATCCATTGTACAGATGAAATCCGATAACCCGTACACCTCATTAATAAGTATACTTTTTCATACGTGAGGAGCATATATCTTCACGATCGTTCCATTTTTGCCTAATTTTTGTTGTTGTTGCTGTTGTTGAACTGAGTTGTGTATATTACTATGATCTTCCATATATCTTCCTTTTCCTACTAAAGCCGTGTAGAGGTTTGACTTGTTATTATAGCTGTATATCCCAATTTTACAAGCTAAACCAGAATATCTGCATCATTGTTTGGCTTTGAGCAACAGATTGAGAGTGCTCACGCAGTGCTCAGTTTCTCAACAATGTACCTCAAAAAAAAACAAAAAACCAAAGCAACAACTTGGACAATTAATGTAGAATGAGCATGACGATAATATATTTTCGAGGTTCACAGTTATAAGACGTGCTTCCGAAGGTTGCAGGCGCATTGTAAAAACCTCTATGAGCCATTTGATAAAACATTTCTCCTCGAATCACAGGAACGTTCCGAGATGGCCAAGGCTAGTCCGCAGGTCTGGTGCCACCACTGTGCTCAAATTTTATACTGTTTACAGTGGGAGTCCTTCATTTAGATTTTTTTACAATTTNGGGGGGTTCCTTCATTTTGATTTTTCACAGTTTTAAATTACATGAAAAAGGGGTTAAAATTTGGCCTTCTTTTGCAGATTGCAGGCCCGCACAAATGAAATCCGCTGAAGTCACTGCCTAAGACTGCCTGCAACATTTGTGGGTTTTTTTTTTACAAATTCAGGACTGAATTTTACTACTTGTGCGGTGTGGTTTCATGTTATACGAATGTCTCTAAACAGATTTTATACTCTCTGTTATTGACTGTAAAAGTCCATTCTTTTGAAAACCAGTTAGGCTCCTGCAACCTTAAATCACAGATGTGAAACCCATTCATTGAGCTCCCAAGAATCAAGGATGCGTAATGACCTACTTTAGTAACAAAAGTGATGAGCAGTGCATCTCATTAACTCCTCTCTCCTGACTCCGGTGCAGCGAGACACATTAATTTTATGATCGGCTTCTACTGTATTAGTCACCGGAAATGACTTGCCGGGGTCAGCCCCTTTCACAGGTGTCACATGGTATCAGGCTGTTAAATTACACGGTGTCGTTGGCGTTTTGACCCCTGGTACAGAAATTGATTGGTCATGGAAGGTACCAAACCCGCTGCGCTAAATGCCCATCGGGTGATTTGAATATTAGATCTACAAGTCTGCACCAATAGTTATAAGATTATAAAGTAGACTCCGATTAATCGCATTCCTGATAATCGTAAGTTCATCTGTAGTGCAACACTTTCCAAATCACAAAATGCTATATTTCTATTTAAAAGCCACTGCATAGTCGCAGCGTCTTGTAGTCGCATTTTCCCCCATGCTCTTGAGGAGTTGTAATTATGCGCAGTTGACTGCACCATATCCTTGAGGACTATAAATGTTATTTTTTGGTTGTACTGGCGTATATCATCATCTCATTATCTTCGGTTTCTTCCTGCTTAACTCCCCCGCATCGTTATCAATTTCAGCACCATCACCCGTGTAACATACTGATAGACTAATCAACCACGTAGATACATCATCATCCGAGTTGTGTAAAGTTATTACCTGCATCACCGTTTTCATTTTATCAGTACTGTGCTTTTATCGCAATGTAGTCCGTGGTTAAAGGACAACGACTACAGCCTCCGTCGTTGTCATCATCATCATCTTCTTCAATACCTTTATCACCATATGCTTTCTGCCTCCTCTCATCATCATTATTATCGTTATCATCATCAAGGTCATCATCATCAGTGTTCTCACTACTATATCATCACCGCCATCAATCATCTTCATCATCATCATCATCATCATCAACAACAACAACAACAACAACAACAACAACAACAGCAGCAGCAGCAGCAGCAGCAGCAGCAGCAGCAGCAGCAGGCAACAACGACAGCAAATAACAACAGCAAACAGTAACACGAGCAACAACAACAACAACAACAACAACAATAATAATAATAAAACAACAACAACAACAACAATCAAGAAACATCACCAACGAACAACAGAGATTTTTAAAGTGTATCTTCTTTCCCTTCCAGGTCTGGTTCCAAAACCGTCGTTCCAAGGAGCGTCGCATGAAACAGCTGAGCGCACTGGGAGCGCGGAGACACTTCTTCCGGAACCCACGACGCATGCGCGCTCTGAGGCCGGGCGAAGAACTTGGGGACAGTCCGGATCTGATGGGACCTGGCTTTGGTTACTTGGGTGAGTACAAACTTCAGTATACAGGGGCGTAGATCACATGGAAGAGGATGGATTGCGTGATTATACCCTTCCATCAGATTTTAGACCTAATGTTTCTCCCTTCTCTCCTTTTCCCACCACCTCCTGAAATCAGTTCCCCACCTCACCCATTCTCAGAATTAAAGTGTTCGCCATTGCTGTATTTCTATTTGATGGTAGCAGGGACAGTCTCAGCACAAGTGTCGTGGAACTCGTCCATTCTGTCTGTCTATCTCTCTGTCTACCTCTCTACCTCTTTCTCTCTCTCTTATCTTCCCTCTCTCAGAAATGTTCTGTTGGTGACAAACTATGCTAGGATAGGCAATGGTTGTTCAAACTGAAATAGGTAACTTTTTATATCTTAGGGAAGATAATAAATTCACCACAGTCAGTTATTGTTAATGCCTTGTAGGATGAAGTGAATGATGAAATGAGAGACACAAGAGGGAGAGAGAGAGAGAGAAAGAAAGAGAGAGAGAGAGAGAGAGAGAGAGAGAGAGAGAGAGAGAGACAGAGAGACAGAGAGAGAGAGAGAGAGAGAGAGCAAGAGAAAGAGAGATATAGTATTATGAGTGACTGAATAAACATAGAGTATGATTAATCAGTCGTTTTATCATCTGTCGATGCCGCCGGCATAATGTAACACCTATGTCTACATCCGTCGTTTTTACAGTGCAACACGTGTGTGCAAGCTCTGCACCAGTTCCGTCATTCTTTTAACAATGAATTACCATAGTCACTAACCCTCATCTCACCTCTACATCATTCACTTTGTGACAAACCGTTAAACAAGAGAAAGAAGAAAATACATAAATTCACAACTTTTCCTTTCCCCCCTCCCCTCACCCTCGACACACACACACACACACACACCAACTTCTTTTAAAATAGAGGCATTGTTTTTATTCTAACATCTTCATCCAAAGACGTACTCGCCCAAGAGCAAGCAAACGAGCAAGCAAGTAAGCGCACACACACACACATACAGACAGACACACACGTACATACACACAGACAGACACAGACAGACATACACACACAGACACACACACAGACACCCACCCACCCACACACCCACACACACACACACACACACACACACACACACNCCACATTAACAACCATCATCGCAATACGACCTTCTGTCGTAAATCTACAGTGGAGACTGTATCAGATGAAACATTCACTTGATAATCAGCACCTCTCATAAACGACGCGCTCCATCATTTTTACTCCCTCCAGAGCTTAACTCTGCAGAACCAATATTTACACAAAGATTAATGTTCCCAGCGACTGGTAAACGCAAATTTTAGCCAAGCGTGTAGAAAGAGTACCACAAAGCCAAAACTCACGGATTTCTAGCCACCTGTTACAGGGAGCTATTGTTTAATTGCGAAAGTAAACGATCTGTTAGCTGAAGAGTGTAGGGTATATGTTACAGTTATGATTTTTAAAGGGGGCTTTCTCTTAAACCCTTTCTGGTTATCGATAAAATATTACTGAGAACAAAGCTGTGCAACGTGGCATTGTTTCGTGCCTTTCCTTTGTTTTGCCAACATTTTATGGCCACATTTTTTTTATTTCTAAAATAGGATCAACAGATTGGCCTGCCAGTCATAAAAAACTTTAGACCATCCATGAAAAACGATCTGTGATTTGTTTCATCCTGGTTTTGTCCCTGGACTAGTGGTCTCCGCAATTTTATATCGGAACATCAGCAGTTGGACGCTAACGGCTTCAGCGCTTATTTTCACAACTGGGATGTTTGACGCTGTATACAAAAGAGATAAAATTGGACGGACTGTCGCAGGAGATAATCTTTCGCGATCTACTACTGCAAGTCACGCGAATGCTTTTTTTTTTTGTTTTTTGTTTCTTTTTTTGTTTTTTAATACACACGATAACAAAAACAACAAAAATTTAACAACAGAAATAAATCAGGGTCCAGCATCCCTTCCTCCCCTCCCCTACCCGTCGCCCCGAACACTAAGTGTTGGTCATCCATTCTCATTCGTTTACATGTACTGCAATATGCCATGCGTTCTCTTGCGTTATTGGACAACAGTCAAAATAAGCAACAAAATAATGTTTAAAGGGATAAGGCTTTCCTTGACAAACAGAGCAGGAGATGAAAGAGGGGGCGAAAAGAAGACGAGGAAAGAGGAAGAAGAAATAGAGGAGGGAGAAGAAGAGGAAGAAGAAGAAAGAGGAGGTAGAGGAGGAAGAAAAGAAGAAGAAAAAGAAGAAGAAGAAGAAGAAGAAAAAGAAGAAGAAGAAGAAATAAGAAGAAGAAGAAGAAAGAGGAGGAGGAGGTAGAGGAGGAAGGTTAGAAGAAGGAGAAGAAGAAGAAAAAGGAGAAAATGAAGAAGAAGACAGTGCTGTATGTTTTACAGGGATAGGAACCTCTTTCCACCCTTTTCCCTATTCTATCCCATTTCTCTTGGGCACAAAGCACCATTCATCACTCCAAAGGCCATCGAGGTGATCGCGTGAAAAGCGACGATTTCGTTTATGACGAAATTGGACGAAATCACCGAAATTTTCCACCGGAATCGCCAATCACCCGATTCGGTAATCACAGTCATTTCGTCTTCCGTCAAGGACCACAACTCCGCTGGCTTCTCCGCCAAGGGGTGCTTAACTGCGTCTAGGCATGGCATGATGGCATTCTGCGGCCTAACAACAACATAACGCTGTCACATCGTTGCATGCACTACCAGTTAGGATTTTTTTTTTCTTTCACATTTTATAGAAATTATTTTGGTTGCGCACTCGTCAACTAACTAGACTAGCTGGATAGAACGAAGCATAGAGGGTAAAAATGTTGGTGGATTTTTTCCACATATAACATTTTAATAAAATATATAGATGGATCATAAATAAGTGTATGAAGTATATAGATAAATAAATACTCATTATTATAGTGGCCTAGATAGGAAGAAAAGGGACACGTGTATGTGCCCTTGTGTGTGTGAGGCGGAAAGGTTGGGGGGTAGGGTAGAGGATATACGTTTATGTTATGATACATGATAGGCAGGCCATTAGGGATGAGAGTTTGTGGATTTTTAAATAGAAGAAAAACCTAGACGGATCTTAAGTGTATTTTGTAAATAGCTAAAATAACATGGTTGATTAGGAGGAAAGCGGACACGTCATGTGTATGGTGGAAATCTGTTTGCATGCGTGGGTGTGGAAAGGGGAAGTGGAAAAGGGGGNGGGGGGGGGTCGTAGGATATAAGTTCAAAATAATATTACGTTACATGACATTCTCCAAGTCGAGCAACTCCCCCCCCCCCCCCNAAGTTGTTTTTTTAACCACACACACACACACACACACGATCTCCTTCCCTAGGCAAAGTATACGACAGCAGACACTCTTGCACCTTTAAGTAAATAAACTGGCAAGAGTCTTCATGGAGGAAAAAGTGCTGTGCTGTCATTCGCAGAATAGGGTAGGCCTAAAATTGTTCAAATCAAGACATTCCTTTGGAATGAGTGGAAAATATGAACTGCATGAAACTGAATCGGTCGTTCCGAACCTTACAAATTAAAGGGAAAAAAAAGAGGTAGGGGAGGGGAGAGTAAACCATTATAATAAAATGATTATCAGTGAAAAACCATTCCGTCACCTACCATCAAATGGGACGAATCATTGCTCGTAGTGATAATTCTTTTGTAGATATAGATAGTTGAGAACTAGTGCATTAACTCTACCCGTTGAATGCTATTAGGGCTGCTCACTCTCCTGCTTTCTGTCACTATCTACATACATTAGACCTACTCTCCTTTTTTCTGTCCTCATCATCGCCAAGATCATCAACAACACTAGCTTCATTCATCTATTTGCCAGTGCGCCTGTGTTTGTGACAATGTGTGTATGTGTGTGTGTGTGTGTGTGTGTGTGTGTGTGTGTGTGTGTGTGTGTGTGTGTGTGATTGTGGCCATGTATCTGTCCTTCACATCCCCATGATCATCAACAACACTAGCTTCATTTATTCGTTCACATGCGCACGCGTATGTTTGTAATAATGGTGTGTGTGTGTGTGTGTGTGTGTGTGTGTGTGTGTGTGTGTGTGTGTGTTTGTGTGTGTGTTTGTGTGTGTGTATGTGTGTGCGCGCGTGTGTGTGTATATATATGTATGCTGTCTCTTATACACATCTCATATGCCCGAAATGCAATTAAAGCCATCTGCGAAGTAGCTCTTACGTCTGAAGTAAGGAATTAATTCTATTGTAAGACATCACTAGTGGCGTAGTTAACATGAGCTCCTGATCACCATCACTGGCTTATCCTTTGTCTATTTCCAGAAAATGAAACTGTGTATAGTAATGTTAATAGGTGAAACGTTNTGTGTGTGTGTGTGTGTGTGTGTGTGTGTGTGTGTGTGTGTGTGTGTGTGTGTGTGTGTGTGTGTGTATCATTGTGGCATGTATCTGTCCTTCACGTCCCCATGATCATCAACAACACTAGCTTCATTTATTCGTTCACATGCGCGCGCGTATGTTTGTAATAATGGTGTGTGTGTGTGTGTGTGTGTGTGTGTGTGTGTGTGTGTGTGTGTGTGTGTGTGACACTGTGGCGCCCCTCTGTCACACGGCAGGGTCCACGTACATTATCCCGCTGTGTCGCCATTCATCCCGTTCGCACCTCGCACATCTTGGTCTGCATTCACAGCTTTGTTGGCGACTGCAGAATTTATTAACAGGATCGGAGCCCGCGTGGATTAGGGCATTGTGAAGCCGGCGAATCATATTCTTCCTCACCAAACGCCTGACATAAATGGCCGCCAGTTCATCCACTCGCCCGACGCAGCGCATCGCGCTTTCCGGGGGTGTCTCCATAGCTCTCCAGTAGGGACGACGCCAAGAGCCATGTGTATGAAATTATAATGTAGGCATTTTTTTTTTCTTCTTCAAAGTTTCTAAGCAGATTTCCGCATTGTTGGTTGTTCACGGTGTCTCAATGCAGGATGTGGTAAGCCCATGTCTTTTTCGAGTGTCTGCTGCTTAGGATCAATGGAGAAAACTTAACTCAAACGGGGAGCCATACAGCTTAAGGCTCAGTTGATAAAAGAAAGCTCAAATGGGGTGCCATACTTGCGTCATGAATTGTGGATAGAAAACTTCCGGTTGAATAATGGTCTCCATTATGGTTTCCTGAAAATCCACTATGCAAACATGTCCTTATATTTCAAATATCACAGTTCTAAAACAGCTGTAGAAAGTTGTAGTCGCTATAGACAAATCAGCAATTGTCGTGTCGTCATACCAATTAGTAATTAGCAGATGTGGTTAGAAAAATGTATATGACATATATGCCGGGATCTGATGTAGTTTTAGTGGTTGCTCCACATAATGTGATGGATATAGATAAACCAAGTCCCTTCACTGAATTGGCCCAGAGAAGGGTTCATGATACATACTCCTTTTAGCTATTCACTGCACATTACCCGAAAAAAAAATTACACAACCAACATGAAAGGTGGGACCGATCAGCTAAGCTGTACTTTTTGTCAGCTTTTCTTGACTGCATGTTAGAGATGACATACAGTAATGGTACGGGTAGCTTATTCTTCTTTCTCCGCCAAGCTCCCGTGGCTCCCCGCTGTCCTGTTTTGTTATACGGCGACAAAGAGTGTTTGAATTGCTCCACGATGGATTCAGTGACTGCTAGCCTATCTATGAAGCTTATTCTTTCTAGTTTGTAAGCGTGCCCTGGGGATTTTTCACCCATAGGTTTTCATTTCTCATATTCTCAAGAAATAGAAAAAATGTTGAGGTCTCATATCCGAAGAGAGTCCTTGTGTACACGCGTCGTCCCGCTCCGCACCCAAAGCTGTTCATAATACAAGTAAAGATGCGGGAATTTTGTACCTAACTTTTCTATGACATTGGTGTCAAGAAGTTGGACGAAAGAAAGCATTGGTTTGGACTCGTAGCAGACAAGTGGTATTACAAGAGCGATTCGTCTTTGGTCAATTACCATGGTCGTTTGTAATGTCTTTGAAGTTTCCGGCATTCAGTAGTCTGATGTTCTATGACACCAATTTTCAAGACGCTAGACCGCAAAACTAGTTGGTACCTGGGTATCGAACAAGAGGACGGTAAGCGGGTCACTGTCTTTGCTCAACAAAATTTCCGTTTGTCATGCCTTTGAAACTACCGGTTTTCTAGAATAAACTCTCTTGTAACACTGTTTGCAAGAGTAGACTATAATACATATTCATGATATTAGGCTTACCTTCTGCGTCATTAATCAGGCAAAACATAAGGCGTCAAAAGAGAATGAATCATTTTGTTTGAAGACTTTTCTGTTTAACTTTTAAGTCAGTAATATTTCTGTACCGTAACTTACTATGAGACATAAATAGTGCACGTCTGCAGCAGCGCTGGCGTAGACAACAAATTCCTATTAACAAGTAGGAGATGGCCATCCTTCTACCTTGTGACTATATTTGAGAAAAAAATATCCAAAAATGATAATTTGATGTGGTATATTCAAAAAGTAGTGCTTATTACGAACACTCTGTTTGCTTACCATGTTTGGCCATACGTAATCTTATAATTGTAACGATACGTTTTTTCCATATCTTTTATAAGCACTGGCTTTGAAAGAACAAACTCAAGAAGAAAAATTCGGGTCTCATGTCTGACAAGTGATGATTTGCACACTTATACTGTTTGCTCAACTTCCCTGCCTGGCCGATCAAAAGCGTTTGAAAGGAACTCGCGAAAATAAGTCTTTGCCATTACTTTAATATCAGCGAGATGCATTGATGCAAAATATAGGGTGGGTAGTATAATTATCTAAGATACGGTACTTTACGTTTCACTCCGGTTTGCCGGACACATTTAGTTGTTCACAATATAGAAAAAGAATGTTCTCTCTGCAATACTGCCCACGTGCTTGTCGAAACTTCGATGAAATCACCTGGAGGGTTTTCTGGGCGAGGTTAGCTTGAGTGTGTCGATGTAGTCAATGCATGGCGTTAAGAATACTGAGGGTTGCAATGTAAACGAACAGAATACGTAGTATACTCTTCACTTAACTCTATGGACGTGTCACCACTGTATACCCTGCAGCCTTTAATGTCTAGTCATGCGGACATTCGGCTTTACCCTTCCGGAATCCATTCAACTCAGTCACAAAATCCCAAAGAGCGCATGTGAGTTAAGTCTATAATTGTGGCCGCGCAATATTATCAGCGTTTCACTTCTGCATGTACTTTTTGTTTCCGATTTTATTCGAGATTGAAGTGTGTTAAATGTCATACCAGTACGCGCTCTTATTTCTGATTTTTTTTTTCGTGTACTGTGATTTCCCTCTGGCTCAGATATGGAATGAGATCATGGCTTGCATTCTTGCGGCCCTTGCCACTATGAACGAAAAGGATACGCTATGCACATTAACGTGATGGCATGACTGATTCGAAGAAATGTATAGTTGTTGATCTCGACATGCGTCCCACAGTGAAAGCTTAACAGAGCTTGTTGTCACTCAAACTAGGCTATTTAAACAGGATCAGTGATCGAAATGGCAAGAAATGGCAATAAACAGCATTATAGATTATGTTGGGTATAAGACAAAGATTGACAAACTGACCGATCACCTGTGTGGTGTGTCGAAAATCAAATCGTCGACCCTTGTCATCCCAACTCAGACCCTTAAACCACCAGGGAAAGCTGCTCCATAAATTAAAGAACACACACCGAAGTAGTGTGAAACTCATCGCCCATCATACAGGATTTAATTGAATCATCTATCAAGATTAGCTGGTAGGCTATGAAGATATCACTGAGCTCTCGCACTTCTCTAACAGAAATCTCACATACAATAGATACCCATCGCGCCTGTGAACCTGAGCCACCTCTCTGTAAGCGATTGTTCTTGTGAATCGGAGGCGATTCATCACACACCAGTAAAAACTGAGGCACTCTTGGAAATGAGAAGGCACAGTCAACGAGAAACCTGCAAATATTTGGTGAAATTCGGAGTTAACAATAATACTAGCCTCGGGAAATAGTTGTTTTTTCATCAGAGCGGGTGTGAAACATTTAAGAACATTGAATAATCTTGAATACGTATGTTGTACTTCTGTGGAAAAAAACAGGCTGGGTATCAAAACAAGAGGCCCCAAGAAGACAGAGCACCCCACTGCTCGCTATGACAATGTTACAATAGAAACTCTACAAAAATCTCTTAAGCGAAGGCCCGTCATGAGTTAGCCCAGCGATCCATCAAGATTTCACTCTAAGGTGCTCGTCAAGTGAAAGCTTTTCAACTTTGGCTCATTGCTCTATTGTATTCTCCAAATCGAAGGCCGGAACGTTTTGTTTTCTTTTCACAATCTTCCCCACAACTAACATCTACTATTATTACCTTTCTATGGGAGTTCCATGGTGTTAGTCTCTGAAAAGACTCGCACCTGGCTCTATCTCAAGACGTTGGGCGAACACAATAAAGAGATTAAATCAGTGGATCCATGGCCAATTGTTCAAAAGTTGTGAAGGAATAACTCTCGAAAAAAAACGCCCTACAGCTTTGCCACCTTGTTTGCCAGTGTTGTGACGCCGCGATTTTCGTTTCGGACCCTCAGGCCAAGTTGTTTTTTTTTTATATTTTGTTCCTTTCCATTCCTCTTTGCAGTTGAGGTTCTTTAACTCACCATACAGACAACAAAATTTTGAACTGTAGTCAGTTTGAAGGCAATGGAGGTTTGGAGAAAATAAAATTATGATTCATCGGATGAGTAACATGGTGACAGAAAAGATGAGAACCAACTTCAAGAAATTCTGGAAAGGAGGCGGGAGGATTTGCCACCACTAAGTAGTAATACTACAAAGAAATAGCTGTTTATTATTTTTTAGAATTGTATCGAGCTCAGTGAATTGTTGAAAATGGACACACTAAAATAATACTGTTATAATATTACAATGCTGCAAACTAGTTGCGAGAAAAATTTTGAGGACAAGTCGCACCCTGCACACAGTTTGACCTCATGCAGCACAGAAGCAGTTTTTAAGCAACTGCTCGTTGCCAACCTTTGGGCAAAGAATCAGGCAGGCGCTGCGCCATCGCCTTGCATGATTCCCATGTTCGCTTATCTGTATTCTTACGTGTCAATATGTATGTGAGGTAGAAAGAAAGAAAGAAAGAAAGAAAGAAAGAAAGAAAGAAAGAAAGAAAGAATGAATTGTGTGCTGGAGGTCTCTACCAACCATCCCCCCTGAGCTCTTGTTTGATCACAGGAAACCCACGTTTGTTATTTTTCTCAAAGATATGTTTGTATATGCTGTAAGCGACTATTGTCAACAGCGTAAGCGGAGCTTAAGTGTATGCACTTCGTGGCGAAGCGAAGGAATACAAAAAGGAAAGAGAAAAGAGGCAAAAAGTAGCGCCGTTCTTATATTGCTCCCTACCTTCTCCCTCTCCCGTATCTCATTTTTTTTTTGTTTTTGTCTTTTGCATCCCCTGCGTTGACTAGTGCTGGACCGATTCCAAGTTGTAGGTGTTTTGTGACACCGAGTATTTATGTGTATCGATACCGATGTCAAGTACTTCATTTTGTATAAAATATGACTGCGAACAGAAGTATTATGTGTCATCTACTAATGTAAGAAATGATGCAAAATCCGAACAGATTGTTACCATAAAAAAAAAAAGAGAATAAGTCGGAGTTTACCATTGGTGCAAGATTAGGGCTTAAAGAAAAGAAAGCTACAATCTACACTTCTATTTCTCTTGAAAACAGCTGAAAAATACATGTACTGCTCTCTGCCGATTTTTTTTTTTTTTTTGCCAAGCCATAATTAGTCATGAATCATTTTGTTACTTGGTTTTGTCTGCGGGCAATATGTCAAACTACTCAGTAGCTTACTCGTCGATACCAATACTCCAAAAAGTATTCCTTGTCGAGTATTCGGTATCGATTACTGTCTAGTACTAGCATTGACACCTTCATCTGGCACAGGTGCAAACACTCTGACATGGTGTAGTTGGGTGTCCATTTTCTTTTTGGCGTTGATCCTGAAACGTCTTTGATGATGACACATGCCTTTGAACACGGGGATTATATTTAACATGTTATTCCTTTTTACTGTTTCTTGTTGTTCTTCTTCCAAGTCGTATTCATGGTCCTCACACAATCCTTCATTGTCCGTTTCTTCTTCATATCTTAACATCCAGGATCTTCACTTCCATTGTCTTCCCCTTACACCAAGACTACAATAAAGATGACAATATTGCTGGACTTCAAAGATGAAGATCGTAATGGTAAATTTAACCAACTCATAATTTTTCAGTCTTCATTGTCACCATGGACGATCGTCGTGATACATAGCAAATCTGTATGTGACATTTCGAGAAGTAGTTAAATCGCGAAAGCGCAAATTAATTATGAATTTAATCCAGAAGGAGACTAGTAAGGACTGGCAGTGATTTTTGCCTTCATATGGTCATTCTGTTTCTTCTGATATCCCACCCACCTTGTTCAAAGTCGATATCTCTGTTCTCTACACCCGCAAAAATTCCATTTATCTTCAGTCATCGCTGGTACTGTAAGAGGATAGGTCTTTGCTTTTTTATATGAGCTGTTATTACCTCAACAGTGTTGATGGCTCGCCTTCGCATTGACCATTATACGCACCCTTCAAGTTCACGTATTTGGGCGTATTTCACAGAAAAAAACAATTGAGATATGTAATTACTATACAAATTGCATGCAATGTTTTTTTTTTTAACTGGCATTAAATGACGTAATGTCACATAAAATTGTGACATCCTCCTACATTTGAACTGATGCAAGATTTAAGAGACTGTGATGATAGTCATCTCAAAATTCTGATGCCAAAAAAACTGACCTAATTGGTGAAATACGACCTTATTGGACAGCTTATACAAACGAAGTGCATTTGAAGCACTTACCGTCCCTGGACACTCCTACAACTTGGTGGACAGGTCTTATTGTTGCAGGACACGGAGCCGAACATTTCGCGATTGTTATCGTTCTTCTCTGAGATGTTATCAACCATTCCGTGCTTTCGTCGACGAAGGCCGATAATCGAGGGTTTAACGGGTCACCTCCCTTTAAGCTGACGCATGGCGGGACATGTTTTCGTGTGGCATGTGCCCGTTTACTTTCCCCTTCTTTCTCTCTTCTGTCTCTACCTCTCCTCCACCACCTCCTTCCCCCCTCTCCAAATCATCCAACCTCTTGCCAACAGATCTCTTTGTTTTGCGTGATTGTTCTCTTTCTTTCTCACACAGACTTTTTATGACATTTGTAAACTTGGCACTGAAATCAAACAAAGCATTCTATATCTCTGTCTTCACTTTCAATTGTCTCCTTTGACTTTCAAGTCTTATTTCCATTTCTTTTTTTTTTTTTTCACTTCTCAGTGATTTGTTTAAAATGTCTGAAAAATAAAGTGAAAAATAGGTGTGAGATTACTGTCTTGTAAGTCTTTTAAGTCCTCAGAAATCAGGACAGTATTATGTCTGGACTTCGGTCTACTGGGCGGGGATTCATGTACAAGTGATAGTTTGATAGGTGCACTAGTACTGCAGTAGGAACCAGTGGTAAGTTGGTCAGTGTAGGACGGTGGTGGTGAGAGGCTATGGAAGGGCTAGGGGAATATGGACGTAAATCTGGGGGTATAACGACAGCAAAAAAAATGTTGAGAATCTTTCATCTCACGAAACCGTTCTTGCAAGGTAAGCGTTTTTCTCGATAGTTTCTCACGGACAAATGACATTTTACTGACACGTATGGAAGTGGGGTTGAAGACGTGGATGATGATATTGCTATAGAGAATTGTGTTACTGTTTGTTGTTTCTGACATGAATCACAATGGCATTTCAAAAGGTTTAAATAGTATGTTAAATAGGATTTTTGAAAAACAAATCATAGCAGACATAAAGAATAAATGGTTGCGCTTGTCGTTATTCGTGGAGTCGAATCATATGAAATGGAACTTTACCATCTCATCATCAGTATGTAATTTGATCGTATTAAAATAAGAAAAACTGGGTCATAATTTATGATATGATACATTATTTTTGTCGAGATTAGAGAAGAAGTCGTTAGAGTTTCATGGAAGGTTTTGACGGAAATTTCAATATGGCATTGTGACAGAAAAGTTGGTTACTTAAACTGTAGCTAACTGTCTAGTTTTGGCATCGTGAACAGCCTTCTGCAGCGCATCTATATCTATTCCATCTCCAAGACTGCTTGAGTATCTGCTTTGTACTGAATGGGTGCAGGTCATAAAGAGTACTTGGAAAAATCATTGCCGTTTTAAGTAGATGCTGCTACTTTTTTTCCAAACTGGACAGTGTTTTCACCGCATCTTTCCAAAGTTATAAATTTGAAATTGGTCGTTGATTACACATTCAAGTCTCGTTCCACTGGCATTGCTAGATATTTTCCTGGAGTTAGTCATAGTAGGTCTGAGCAGGAAGGGGGACTGGGCATTTCTTGGTCTATTCATTCTCTTTCCTTCTCTCTTCCGTTTCTCGACATGAAATCAGAAGGAGTTGGAAAAGTAGCCTCCGCCGTCCATCTCCTCCTCGGGCTACGCCAATGCCTGAGCTCATGTTACCACGTGATCAGTGACAGTGCTGTAGATACTGATCACAACAATCAATGGCGGTGACCTGGGCGTCACCCTCACACACTCTGTCCGGAGTCTCCACCATATCATTTACACCACGGGACAGTATCACATCATAGTACATTATACACCCATCTCCGGAAAGGGACGTCATAAAATAAAACTCCGAACAAAGGCCTCAATAACGACTTTTACAAGGGGGCCATGCAGCCTCCCCAGCGTGCAGGCAGGTCGCTTTAGAAATGTTCCTCGTTTCACTTTTGTGGGGGACATCTCATGCGAAGCCCATATGTCCAAGCCAATTCGTGTCTCTAAGTCATAAAAAACGCATTTCCGTTGTCCGCCGGTTTCGGGTCTCTAATGCGCCATATTTGTCGTGCCGGACAAAGGGGGACAATCAGGCAGCTTGTGGGGCAGATCATAAACAAGCTTCTGACAACATCATTTCTGGGTCTGGGGACAAAAAGAGCAACCATTAAAACGAGCGGCTTACCGTTCGGGTCTCGTTATAGGTGAATGAGGGGGATGAGAGCACGAAATTGTCACTTTGTGACCGTGGAGGGAAAGTGTGGGTAGATTAAGGAAGAGAGTTTTGCAAGGGGCGATATTGTGACGATGGGCCATATTCTATTATTTAACCACGGATGTCAACGTGAAGACAGGTTGCCAAGAGGCTGCGGTTATTCAACGGGGCCGTGCGTCAATTGGATGTGGGCAGCGGACGGTGTTGTTGGGACTTTATTATTTGACGTGGCTGCAAATTGGATTTCAGGGTTTGGTGTCAAGCTTGACACAGGTTGCCAATAACTTAACGGGCATCCTTGTCATTGATATGATGCCTAGCTCAAAAGGGACTTTGACCCATTGTGCTCTTGTCTTCCTCTTCCTCTCCCCTCCGTCTCTATCTCCCTCTTTCTCTTTACTTTTATATTCCAGTCAATCCCGTCTATCCCAGTCGTTAATTGTTGTTGAGCGTTTCAGATGTGAAACTCCAGGTGTTGCAGTCTTGGAACAAAGAGATTGACCGTATAAAAGATGAGCGATCTATGCTTTTGTTGTAAGCCTTTTGCATAACGTAACATTGTACTGCTTTACTGCATTCCGTTTCGTGAATGGTGCTAGGAAAGCTTGTCGTCTGTAAAGCTTAGAATCAAGATACCTCTTTTTGCACTTGACTTCAGCCGTGCACTCATTTGTCTGTTTCTCTCTGATCTCACTCTCACACACAAACCTGATCAAAGTCAACATGCATGCCTCAAAACATAATCCCTACAATCATAAAACATTCCTGCCGAGATTTTGGCCATCATAAAGTGTGGAGAATGATAAATAATATGCTTCTTAGTGTCTGTCAGTGCTGCCATACATAAGAGACCAAAGCTATTTTCATTGTCAGCATTTTCGTGCCTTTTCTCTTTCATTCATGCCATATTTTATCGACCCTTCAAGAAGGCTTTTGACGCTTGCCCTTACATCATGTTAAACACATGAAGTCGTTCTTACTCGCAATGTCCCCATTGTTACAGCAAGCAGCCGTTTCTTTACATAGGTGGACTTCAGCACGTATCGTTTTAACCCCCCTCTACGCTGGCAGCACCCATTCACTCTGGCTCTATTTCTCCTTCTTAGACAAACTGCTACAAAGCAGGGGTGACCACTCCGAGGCTCATTGTTGATCATGGACAAACTGTTTACTGGTCAGCTCAACATTCTGGAGTGGACAATACTGACCAATTCCCAAACAATTTCGGCTCTCGGGTGTCTGGCCGCGGAGAAGGAAGGAGAAACATTGAGGAACAAGAGCCACCGGCCGCGACACCTGGCTTGGGTACACACGGCGCATTCCTTTTTGACCGCCCTTCGTATCAATAATCGACTGCGAGCAAACTTTGCCTCGACACCCGTGGAGACCGGCCCTTATGCAATAATGGTCATGGTCAGTCTGTGGACCATTTCCCTAAAAACACCTCTCTGATAGCTCAGTTATAAGTCGGCTGTGGGCCAACCACGATACGGCAGCAGAACTTCGAACTCAATTTTCAAGGGACCAGGCTATAATTTCGAGAACGTTAATTGAGTTCAGGACTAAACTCTGCCCTTGACAAAAGAGGATGTGAGACCAGAGCATTACAATTGAAAAGCAGAATTTTTGGAAACTTGAGGTTCGAAATGATGAGAACCTAACTGTTCTGTATACTGGTTTATCGGTTAGAGGGACTATACACAGTAACCACAGATGCCCACCGAACTTACGTTAGCCCAAAGTGACCACACGTGTGGAGATCAATCCGTAAGAATTTTTGTGAAACGGCATCGCCGGATCCAGTGTTTACTTTTACTGGTTTGGCCCCGTAGAATTTGCTTGACCACTGTCCGAGCATTCACACGTCACGTTCCCTGGACTAGGTTAACAGTTGACTGACAACAGTCCGGCAATTTACGCCGAGGCTTTGAATTTCTTTTGTGACCAAATGTTTCAACTCTGTGAGCTCTCCACCTCTTCCCAAAGTCCCCACCTGCAGTCTTGGAAAGTTTGGGATGGGCAGAATGCTTCAGACTTTCACGAGTCGAACTCGAAAGTGGATTCCAAGCATTTAAAAAAAAAATCTTTGGCGGTGATAGTTCAGGAAAAAAACAACCCAAAAAACAGTGAAATAGTTTTACTGTTGACATTGGTGCTGTTGCTGTTGCTATTGTTGTGCTGTTGTTGTTGTTGTTGTTGTTGTTGTTGTTGTTGTTGTCGTCGTCGTTATTGTCGTCGAAGATCAACTTATAAAAGTTATGAAAGAATAGAGGAAATGTAGTTACTAAGTACCAAAATCACTTTCGGTGATATTTTAAAAGAAAAGAAGGGTGAAATATGAAAAGAAAAAAAAAACAGACCCCCCCCC
>JAWQUT010000062.1:1708440-1724112 GCA_033807755.1 Ellobium chinense
CCAAAAAAAAAACAACACAAAACAAAACAAAACAACAACAACAAAAAGCAACAAAACAACAAAAAACAACAAAACAAAAGACGTGTTATGTTTTCTTTCTCATCCTCACTTCATACTTCCAACTTGCCATATCCCACAGGAAAAGGTAATTCATAAGAATAATAAATGTCTTGTCTGGGGAAATTGGACTTGAGATAGGCGAGGAGGTAGTGACACATGCTACGGTAGAATAAACGAGGATGGTAGTGGTATATGTGCTGGTGATGCCGATACCGGTGCCGGTGGTGGCGATGGTAGTAGTGTTGTAGCATAGTTTAACTGTAGTAGGATTAGTAGCAGTGGCAGAAGTCGCAGAAGTATTTGTTCTTGCAGTATCAGCAGGGGTATTATTTATTGTTGCAGCAGCAGCACTATGGTAATGATAATGGTAATGGTGATAAGTAGTGGTGGTACTATGCCCAGGAGCAAGGGTAGGATCAGCAGCAGTGCAGTGGCAGCAGCAGTAATGGCAGTAGCAACACAGTAAATTAGTAATAAAAGTATTGTAGTAGCTGTAGTAGTTGTCGCTGTAGGTGCTGTAACACTGGTACTATTACTATTATTATTTTTTTTTTTTTAAAGTAGTGAGTAAGAAGAAGATATGGGCTAAAAGATGGAGGAGAAGCAGTACCAATCGTGGCAGCAGTAGGAGTAGTAGTATGTAACCTAAAACAACAGAAAAAGGGAAAGAGTGACAGGACTAACGACGAGGAAGAGGAAGAATTCGAAGAAGGAAGGGAAAGAAAAAAAAAACCAACGAGACAGAAGTTCAGTCTGTTTAGCCATCTCCAGCCAGGGCTGCGCTGTGTGTGGTTGCTTCTCCGCCTTTCTACGCCATTACGTCTCGGGCTAGGCGTATTTTCCTTCGTTTCTTTCAAAAAAAGAGCTCGGGGAGATTTTCGTGTCTGATTAGATTTAACGATATTCTCTCCCCTTAAACCGAAATTATGCAAATGACCTTCACTGTCATGGCGCTGAGATGAAAACGAGGCTCCTTGACGCCTGTGTTCAGACTTCGTGTGATGTCATTGACAACAGGCATTGTGCAAGGGAAAATCAAATCATATTATTTTGCATGACGTTTTTCTGCCATTTTGAATCCTATTCAGGGGTTCTGTGTAGATTCTCTTTTGGGCCGGGAGATTTTGAACGTCGATAACAATACAGCTTTCAGCCATATCTCGTCGGAAAGGAAATATACTCATCTGGAAAATCACACCAAAGGCTCCATTTTTGGCGTCTTTGGGGACACATTATGGGAAGAAAGACATTCAAGCCATCACTGAACGCACTTGACAGTGTTGAAATCTGGAAATCTGCTGGAATGAGAAAACTACCCAAGTCTATCAGATGCTCGTATAAGGACGGTCTGTTTTTTACCGACATCTGTTTACATCTCTGTGTCAAACCTGCCCCTTCTGCTTCATCTATACCATCTCAAAGCTTGTCTTTCAATACCCCACTACCACCACCACCACCACCACTGCCACTACCACTGCCAGCACCAGCACCATCACCACCATCACCACCACCGTCATCATCATCATCTTTTAAACATTCTTCTCGTTCTTCAGCATCATAAACATTGGAGTAGTATTTACTAGTACCACAACCTGTACCCCATTTCTGTGTCATCAACATTCCATCAACATCATCAACAGCCGCAGTAGAAACACAAGCAGTGGTTGAACCTCATTACAGCCACAATTATCATCACCATCACCACCACCACTGCCACCATCACTTTTTGCTCATTCTTTTTTTTCTCCTCCTCTTTTCTTCCTTCCCTTCACACCTCTCATTATCACTCTATTCTTACATCGTCACCTTCATTCCCCATCTTCCTATATAATAAATCCATTTCACACTGGCATACGAAAAGGCCTCTGCACTTGATCGCCATCGCCTTGTGTTCAAAACACTAACCTTGTCAGCTAGTTCAACCATCTTGGGCTGTACGAATCGCTGTCACATTATCTGGTGTGGAGTGTGTCATAGGAAGCGGTGCCATCCAGTGCGAAAGCAAAGTCCCATTGTCCAGGGTAAACCAGCCTCATCCTCCCTCGTATTTATGAAATTATGAGGTGTGAATGATACAGAAATCGGCTGTCGCTACCGCGTGCACTATAGGCCGGGATATGATTTATGTGCTGCTTTTCGGGGGTTCACTACCTGGTTGAAGTGCCCTAAGGTCCATGAGTGGGTTGTCTTTTTAAGTTTTTAAAAATTTTTGGACAAAGGGATGAGGAACCATAGAAGGAAAGGGGAGAGGGAGATGAGTGATTGAAAGAGGAAAGTTGTTGAGTGAGTGATGGAGTAGTAGTAGTAGTGAGGAGCGGGCGAGAGTGAGTGAGTGAGTGAGTGAGTGAGTGAGTGAGTGAGTGAGTGAGTGAGTGAGTGAGTGAGTGAATTAGGAATAATTATTAGAAATGAGAAACATAGACATAATATATTATGTGAAGTGTTGCATAATTGCAATCCACTTTATTTCACTTTTTGCTGTATATTATGACAGCAGTTTTTCTAATGAAATAAAAAAAATTGATTACAAAAATAATGCTGCTTGATCTTAACATTTGCTTAATGGTAATTTTACTATGCTTGGATGAAGTTGCGATTAAGCAGAGTCAACTATATGTACTTAAATGATGATTAAGAGCAGTGCGGTACAAGAATTCATTGGGCCCGGAGGGACAGAGGGATATAAAAAGGGCCGGAAGAGGGGGGCGGGGTTGGGGAGATGGAGGCGACGACAGACCNAAGAGGGGGGGTGGATTGGGGCCCAGGATAACATATCAGAGAGATTCGGACACGACCAAGGGACACGCAGTGGGTCGCAGGATCGTGACAGGGAGACCCGAAACCCTAGACGTCTTCACAGGACCGGGTCCCGGTGGGCCACAGACCGATCAGGTTTCCTGGCGGACCCGCGACAGCCTGTTCTTGTTTCCAGCGAACGCCCTAGGGGTTTGTGGCAACACTCACACACACAGAGACCCGCTTGTATGTAGCTGGTTCACCAGGCTTCTCTTAAAAACCCATACGAATAATAATCATAAAAAGCCAAAAAAAAAAAACAAAACAGGAAAAAGGAGAACACCTCTCTCTGTTCAAATATTTTTCTTAATACGTATAACAGTTTGGATCGCCTGCCTTCATCTTACACGGGGAAGAAATATCCAAAGAATCTGCCGGAAAGGAGAAAGGTAGACAACTTAAACAACGATGGTAAGCTAAGACGATGGAATCTATACTCCTCGTCATAATCAAACAGTGATCGGAAGTCAATTATATTTTTTAAGAAATTTGAAGGAAATGGTGCAAAACATTCGGAAACCATTGACCTGCCCAGTAAGACAAAATATTTCACGTTAAGGATATTAATTAATATGTTTCCGATAGTATGTTTAGTTAAATGGCAGTTCATTGTACCGAGGTAAAAACAGTAAAATGTTTTACTTACTTCTTTTTTACTTCAGGTATTAAAAGTTTGCAGGCTTTTGATGTGAATTCTTGTCTACATTGTCTGCGATTAAAAGACACGCGCGCGCCCGCGCGCGCACACACACACACACACACACACACACACACACACACACACACACACACACACACACACATATACATACACACACTCACACCGGATTATTTTAATCGCCCGTTGCAGTTCTTTGTTTTAAGAAAAAACAAAACAAAATGACTATTTCTTTTTGCATGATAGACCCAGATCCACGACCAAGGCGTATTAGCTCGAAAATCAAGAGGGGAAAGAAAGGCTCATTTCATATACTGACCTCCCCGTTTTCCCCTCCCCACTAATAAATATCAAGCTTTTTAAGGAGACACCTATGGTCACCACATACAAGTTCCTTTCTAATAATAAAAACGCATAATTATTTAGCAGAGTGGCGGCATTTGTGTTAAAAACAAAAAACATTTTGAAAGGCGTGTTGTTGTAATCTACCATGTGAAGAGATGCTATTTGAAAAGTTGTTGTTCCACCTTCATGTTCCGTTATCTCGAATTTGAAACGTTGTTGTCCAACCTCCATGTATACGTTATCTCGAATTGAAATCGTATTATCCGTATATCTTTTGCCATAGCTCATTACACACGTTAACTCCTCACCACAATTTGATACTGTCTTGAGCCGTGAAGTGAGCCAGACTGCAAAGAAAATTATGCCCCTATTGTGATGAATTTTGATATTACAATACATAAAACAAAGGGACATAACCACACATCTGCATCTCCCTCCCACTCTTGTGCCGCGCATTGTAATATTGTGCGTGGCATCTTAAGCATTAGATAAAACTTAACAACAGGAATGGTTGGCCGACCCCTTACAAGATATTATCAAGGCGGTAAACCACCGTCAGCTGTTACTGTGCGCTAATTACGCACGGGTTAGTTATCTTCCAAAACCCATATATTACACAACAGTAACTCGTGTCGGTCTCGGGACTTGATGCTTGGATCTATTATCCTCTATCTCCTTATTGTTGTTGATGTTGTTGTTGTCGTTTAGGTTGTTGTTGTTGTGGTTTTGTTCATAAAACTAAGCAGTTTTTTATTTGTCTTTTTTTTTTAACTTCATGGGCCATGTATATGTGTGATAACGGCTGGATGCTAATGAGTTTTGCACGTGGTGGAAAATGAAAATGCTAAACCATGAGAGGATGTACTTTTCTCTTAATTTGAAATTTTAAGATCTCGATCAGAAAATCACCTGGGATCAGTCTGGTAGAGAATTCAGGAATCATATAACAAATTAAAATAAGTAAGTTACATGTATCTGAATAATTACTTTTGAGGAGAAGAAAATGTGAGCGGTTAAATCATTGAATGAATGAGGAACTGTAATTTAAGACTCAGTGAACAGTTAGAGGTAGAATACAGGCAAAGAATGAACGAATAAATAAATGAATGAATAGAAGAATGAACGAATGAATGAATACAATACATATTCGCATTCAGTGCACATTATTTAATAGTATGTAGGAAAATAATAGCTACCAGCTTTTTATCACATACCTTAAATCTGGTCATCTTGTTTCATGACTAGATTTAAAAGTAACTTATTCATGATTGGAAATAATTATCTTATTTTTATGCCAAATGCAACGTTTATGATCTCCATATAACTTTATGAAACCGACAAATAGACTCCAGATTCATTTCTATTTGTTGCGTGGTTTGATAGTGTTCGGTCTGTTTGCTTTTGTGGGATTCATATTCAAATTCAGGGCATAGGATTACATTTGTGCACCCAGATTCTATACTGTTGCAAAAAAGTAACGAGTATATCGAGGAGCAGCATCTGGATGTAGACATTTTTTAGGAAAATATGATAGGCCCAGCAGCATGAACCATGTGACGCTCATTTCAAATCGAACATAATTGTAAGACAAATTTCTATGCAAAATCACCATACCAATATTGCTGCGCAAATGCTTTCACTGTCGCATAATCATGAAGGTAAACATGTTTCCATTTATTTTGTACTGTGACGATTCATAATTATGGTTTAATACATTCGTAATGATTCATGACGGCAAAACATAATTTCAGTAACTTCTTCAATTAATAATACATTTAATCTTTGACTGGCAAGAAAAAGAAAAAAAAAGTTTTCGGTTCAGCTTCACATCCTGGCTTTTTTATAAATTTTAAACATCTTTCTTACAGAATCATAACACCTTAGGTCACTTTCTTAACTTCGGATGGACGTAGGAACTCTGCCAGCGCTAGGACTATAAAGTTTTGTGGAATACCCCGTTATGCATTAGTACGGACGATATTATATATAATAGGACGTGGCTTGCAGGAATGAGGTCACGCACGCGCATGTCATTTGTTATTAAACACAGTCAATAATGCCTAGGCGGTACACAGATTTCCAGCATGTGTCGTATGTTTTACGGTTTTTACGTGTGCCACCAGTGGAGCATTGTTTACCCTGCTAAAATGATTTGGGGATCTATGAAATGAAAAACGTACTGTCTTCTATATTCTTTTTTTTTTCAGTAATGTTTGTAGATTACTGCCCACTCTCCATCTGTCTCTCTTCCGTTTTCTCATGTCTGTATTCAACCCTTCAGCTGTAGATGAAAGCACTTGTGTGGATGTGTCAAAATACTGTTGCATACCTAATATTTCACTTTTCGTTTCCTTTCTTCCTTCCTTCCTTCCTTCCTTCCTTCCTTCCTTCCTTCCTTCCTTCCTTCCTACCTTCCTTTCAGATTATATCCTCAGATATCCACTTCGCTATCATTCTCAAACCTCTGTGGTCCATATTCATTACAATACTGTGTACTATTTTTCACTCATACATTATTTATACCGCGCAGTCTGTATCTCATACATTTTAACATAGGCCTAACCGGCTAGAAAGTGGAGGTACAAGAAACACAGTCTAATATCTTGAGTTGTCTAATTTCCGGTTCTATTTTCATAGGATAGTGAGCGTATCCTACCGTTAAATGCATCACATTAATTTAACTGTTTTCTTGTATGGAGGCAGTTCCAATCTTATTTTTCAATGTAGAACAATTTGTAGAGTGTGGGAATTGGACGTCAGAGAGGGAGAGAGAAAGAGAGAGAGAGAAAGAGAGAGAGAAAGAAAGAGAGAGAGAGAAAGAAAGAGAGAGAGAGAAAGACAGAAAGAAAGAAAGAGAGAGAGAGAGAGAAGAAGAAGAAGAAGAACGTTATTGTGTTACCAAACTGTTGGCTCTGAAGGAGGAGAAGTAGAAAACAAAATCACTACAAAATGGTCCACACGTCGTCAACTCGAAAGAAAGGAAGAAACAGTGTCTGTAAATCAGAGCAAAACAATACTGTGGAAAAATTTTAACCTGATGAATATGGTTCATTCATCCTTTGTAGTGTGTTGATAGTAGCATTCTTTCACTCTTACAATAATAAGTATAATATGATCTTGTACCAGTTTCACCATACGTCTGTCGCGACACACACACGTCTTTGCCTTAGAGGGTGCATAGGCACCTCACTGCGCATGTCAAAAACCAAGCAAAAGTGGAAACAGTTCCCCGATTAGCATCACAATGGCCGACTCCCAGCTTCCTGTGGTTACCGTCGGGGTGTCACATACAGTGAGAGGAAAACCTGGATCAATTTCAGTTTTATTTAAATTCTCCCGTGGAGAAGATTGGCCAAAGATACATAATTTTACGTGTAAGTGAAGTTTAAAGAAAAATTCTACAAAACATCAGCGATCAAAAAAGAAAACGAGAGGGCTGTCTCATTTGAATTGCAGTCTAAGTTGTTATGACATTTAGTGTCAGTGTGTATGTGTCTATTTATGACGTCCGATGCCAAATTATGCTAATTACTTTAGGCCCTGACCAGGAGGTCAAAATTTGATTTTTAACACATCTACAGGGTAAATATAATTATGCATTTGAAAAGAAATTAGACGAAACGGATATCAGAACATGTACATTTAATCCAGACGTGCATTAATAATATTTACGAACTGGATTACTTCTGTTTCTTTGCACAAATTTCACTTGAGATAGCTTGTCATTTCAGCCCGACAGACACAAGTTTACGTATGGATATTTGAGAGGGCTATGGCAGCTCAGGCATGTCGGATAAAATGATGGGCCAGAAATGTTTCGAGACTGAATTCACAAGATCAAATTTTGCGCAAACATCTTTGCTCTGCTTGGCAGTCCGCTGGGCTGAATTTCAAAATAAATTTGGTCTGTCCTCGGAACTGAATTTAAAATCTACATCTCTGCCAACCAACTGGATATACCGAACTAGATGCATGAAGACATAATTCAGTTAAAACAACAAAGAGTGAACGGAATGTTTAGTACGTACGTGTAGTACGGAATCACGAAAGACTTGGTCTTCTGACTAGATTGTAGTGTAGTGGTCTCAGCCAGAGCCTGAACACATCAAAGACAGCTTCAGAAGTTCTAAGATAGAACTAGTGAAAAATATTTCGGAATAACATCATAGACATAACAATTGAGATAGGTAGAGACATATCTTTGTTTTCTTCTTTTTGGTTTACCTTACGAGTTAAGACTTCATGGCTTTTCCATTTTTATTTTTCAGATAATGGCGGAGATTTCTATCCTGGTTACCAAGGTTATGGCGAGTTCTTCATGGGTCAACCTCAGGACGGGCCCCCACCGGGCCTTACATTCTTACCCACCTCACAGGGGACGCCGCCCCTGAACATGGATGGGCCAATGCATCCTGCAGGTAGGTGTAGTTACTATAGTCCGATTCAGCAGCAGCTACCACATTTGTTACACTATAGTTAACTCCGGTTGTTTTCAATCGCATGTAAGCTTAGAAAAAAAATGCGATCAGGCGGCGCTGGTTATTTTCAATGTCTACGTTTTGATTAAGCAAAAGTATGAAATAAGCGGAGTAGATAAAAATCTATTTTTTATTCTGCGGTTACTTTTACTCATTAAAATAGGGGCCCGACGCCAGACAAGAAAAAATAGAAGTATAGAAGTAGAAAATAGAAAACTAGGACTTTTATTGACCCTATAAGAAAATTGGTGAACAATCTCATACTGAGAGATTCTGATGTGTAGTATTCTGCCAGGTCTAGGCCTACTTTTAAAATAAACCTTTAGCTTTCACATTTTTAAAGATCTAAACCGTCTCAGAAATTATCCATCTGTGAGCTTTAGTGGGACATCAATCATCCGATGGTGGAACTTTGGTTGTTTCTCACCATGAGGACTTTAATGGTACTGGTTGAAACGTGTATTTAGGAATCAGCGGTGTTATCGTTTTTCGCTTGTTTGTTTGTTTGTTTGCGTATAAAAGAGGTATGGGGGAATGGAGAGGCGACGCGATAGACAGTTGTCATTTTCACA
Organism: Ellobium chinense; assembly: GCA_033807755.1. Lineage (NCBI taxonomy): Eukaryota > Metazoa > Mollusca > Gastropoda > Ellobiida > Ellobiidae > Ellobium > Ellobium chinense. Next base: position 1,717,350 of record JAWQUT010000062.1, read on the forward strand.
CTAACGCTTTCGTTTTCAGCCATTTCCTCTTTAGTGGTGTGAGCATACAACGGGAGCACGTCGACCGATTATCGATAAGATGGCAACTGATAGGCCTACAAAATGTAAGGGGATATCAATAACGCTGTCGCAATTGGTTTTTTAACAAAATAATCCCCTCTTTTGACATGTTAAAATCTTACAATTTTTAATTAAATTATCGATTTCAGGTTTTCCGTTTTGTTATGAAATTGATGGACATCGCAAAATATTCACTTCACGCCAGGCTGGTAGAAAATTGCACACCGGACCGCATTGGGAAGTGGGAATTGATATCTTTAGAGCGTCAAGACACGGCAGCACTGTCGTATCTCTGTACTGGCAACAAATGAGATCAAAGGGTATTGCATGACGCTTTCGATCTGTGAAACTAGAAGAAGATTTGCACGAATGAAACACGTACTGGGTAAAAGTACTAATCTGTTCTCACGAAAAAGGTGCCCGGTTGTGACAGAGTAAGATGTGCAGATTACTGAGCAGTGAATCCGCGAGTAACAGTTACTTAAGAGGAGAGAGGGGAAGGGAACGGGAAGACAGAAAAAATGGAAAGAAAAATACTTCGGACAATGAATTTTTGCATGACCGTCATGCCACACAAGGCAAAGGCAAAAGACAAATTTTAATAGTCGGACGAAAGAAAAGAAACTCTTCTGGTCAAATCGACATCTCAAAAGAAAAGTAATAAAACTTATTAAAAATGCTCAGACCAACCCAATTTCAATCGAATATATTTTAGATAGGATTTATATCTTGGAGAACAATAAATAATCAATCCAAAACACCACCATTACCATCACGACCACAGTCTCCACACCAGCATCCGCACCGCCATCAGCATCACGATGACCACCAACACACCACTAACAACAACATCAATAACAACAACAACAACAACAACAACAACCAAAAACAACACCCCAGACTAGTCTGAAAGCTACAAAAGAGCATGAAAGAAAAAGACACCCTGCTGGCAGCAAACGAGGGGGACCCACCCTGCCCAGGATGGATATGATATCTCTGTCGTGCAGAACTCGTCAATCTCACAGGAAGGCGTTCCCTTCTTCCGGTTTGGGCCGAGATGTCCTTTTGCCAAAGTCATCTCTCACGCGCTGTGTGGGGGGAGGTTGCCCCCGCGGGAGGGGGTGACATTGGGGACTGGGAGACCCCCACGGCTCGTGCTGGGGATGAGCTTGTCATATCTGTGCGGGGAAATGGCCATCAGAACGCGCCCACATCTCCGGGTCCGAACGGCGGCCAGATTTATCTCCCGCCGTTTCGGGGGGACCATCTCGATGTGCGCGCGCATTCCGGGAGGGAGGACTTCCGCCTTTTCTTGAACGTTAATCAGAAATCGCCGCTCGCGGAGATTCCTGAGCCTGATATTGTGGGAGTGAGCACTGATTGTGTGCTCGCATGTGTGTGTCTCTGTAACGATTGAAGAGATTGTAAAAGAATAGGAAGGATGGAAGAGATTTTTCAAAGAATAGGAAGGATAGAAGAAGCGATTTTTGGAGAGTCAGAAGGATGAAGGAGATTTGAAAAGAGTAGTAAATATGGAAGCTGTTTTCAAAGAATAGTGAGGGTAGAAGGGATGTTTGATTTATAGAGGAGGCTGGAGGAGATCTTTGGAAGAAGAGGAATGATGGTAGATAATGATGGTAGACATGCTGCAAAAATCAAATGAAGGATGGAAGAGATTTTTGAAGAGTAGGAAGGAGGGTAGAGATTTTTCGGAGAATATTAAGAGTGAGTGAGAAAATATATGAGGCAAAATGCGCGCAAGAGAAAGACAGAGAGAAAAAAAAACACCAACAGGATGAAGTGCGAGAGATAGAATCAGGATTGAGCGAAGCGTATATTTAATTTGATACAAATTTTCGAGCGAGAAAATGCTGTTTCGTGGAATGTATTATCCTAAGTTAATGTTGCATATTAATATTTATGTATATCATTCTTAATAACTGATTCGTCCTATCTTGTCGCAAGGACAAATGGATCAGGAAGTGAGGTGGTCAGACAAGAAAATAAATGTCAAAAAAGTCTTAATTTAAAGTAATCACGAAACATATTGTTACAATATTGTTACAGGGAAAGTCTCAGGTAGACTTGAATTAAACGTAGAAGAGGCTTTCTATTACAGATGAAATATAAAATAAGATGGAGGAGGCGGTAGACAGTGGTATGGCCCGTGGGGTTGCTGAGTAGGCGTGAGGGGGAGGGTGGAGGTTGAAAGAGGATAATTATACTGGATGGACTTAGTTAGAAGAAGACATAAGTCTTTATTGATGATAGAGGATACAAAGGGACGTGGAAAGAGCTTCAATTGTAATGCCATAGAATGAAAGAGGCTAATTATGCTGACGTAGATGGAGGCTGAGTGGGAACACACAGTCTGTACTAAAACATAAAATGTGAAGAAGTAGAGAGGACTAAGAGATACCGACCATTAAGTGGAAGCAGTAGAAAACGGTTTGGAGTGAGAGACGAACGGAAGAAAGAAAGAAAGGAGGAAGCAAGAAAGGATAACGGTCTGATCGAGAGAGAAGATTGAGTCTGAGTTCCTTTCCCCCGGATGAAACTTGTCTGGGCCGTTCATCTCGCTGAGACGTTCCCTCCGGTAGTCGCGGAGACGCTCTGGGGGGACTCGCGCCCCGATCATCTATCAACGAGGCTGAGGGCCGAGGGAAGTTATTTCAACGAGTGCCCAGCAACTCGAGTTGCTGGCCCCGGGGACCTCGAAGACATCGATTTTTGCCCAACATGCCATCTGCGAGGGGGCTCAGGAGTCGCGGACTGCTTTGCTTTGACAGGCAAAGTTTTATAATCATCTGCCGATTACGAGCCCCTCTAAATCGTTTTCTAGTGGACCGCGTCTTAGAGGGCAAAGCCCCCTTCCTCATCATTCAAACGGATGAGTCGGTGGGGGAGGAAAGGGGGAAGGGGGATGGGAGAAAACAAATAATACTAAGAGGATGATGATGATGATGATGATAATAATAATAGTAATAACAGCTGGGCAATTGTTGAATGAATAGCTCTTCAAAATTGAGTGTTTAGAAAGGACAGTGCTAAATAGATTAAAACCTTTCAAATCGTTGCAAGGAGAACTGTTTGCCTACTCATGGTTTGAATATATCCACAAAGGCTCCCAGAGAAATATAACACCAACAACAAAACGACAACAATAAAATGTTGATAACAAAACTGTCGATTTATTGACTGTTATTTTGGAAATCATCAGGGATAGACATTTTAGAACATAAGAAAACTAGAAAACAGATCAAGAGTCATAGATAAATGTAGCAAAGAAGAATCTCATTATCATTGCCCAACCCTCATCTCCTCCTCCTTTCCTTCCTCATCCTCAGGCTCGATGTCTAACAAAAACGAAGCTCNGGACATCAGGGATGTTTAGAGTCTCTATGAAAACATGAAGACAGAAGAGGAGACGACAGATACATGCAAGTGTAGCTGAGGAAGGAGTGTGTCTCTATTTGTCCCAAACCACCTCCTTCAAAGCTACATCATAATCACTATTCAGCCCTCAAATCTCCTCCCCCATCCCCCTCCCCAAGCACCTTCATTCTCAAACTCGGGTTTTAACGAAGATGAAACCAAAAAGGACAGAAAAACACAAAAAGGACATCAGGGATGTTTAGGGTTTCTCTCTATGAACCGTGAAAACAATGGACACACATGTAAATCTAACTCAGGAAAGAGCATGTCCTTCCTCATCACAACCATCTCCTTCAGAAGCCTTCTACCATATTGTTCCGCTCGTATCATTGTCCAGCCCTCAAATCCCCTCTCTCTCCCTCTCAAACTCGGGTTTTAACGACGATGAAACAAAAAGGACAGGACAAAAAGGATATTAGGGATGTTTAGGGTCTCTCTCTGTGAACCGTGAAAACAATGGACAAGTGGGCAGACACATGTAAATCTAACTCAGGAAAGAACATGTCCTTCTTCATCACAACCATCTCCTTCAAGTCTTCTCCCATATCGTTATCATTGTCCGCCCCTCAAATCCTCCCTCCCTCCCTCCCTCATTCTCAAGCCCGGGTTTTAACGAGGATGAAACAAAAAGAACACAAAAGAAAAAAAAAAAAGCCTGAACTCACCAGCAAAGACGCAGGGATGACTCGGAGGAGATGTGAAGATATTTGCGAGTTATATCCCTTCCCGGAGCCCTAAATCGGCTAAGTCCCGGCCAGGGCCGCCTTCTGTTATCTTTTCCTCCCCACTCAATTAGAAAATGATCGATCCACGCGCTGCCCTCAAAGCCCCGTTAATCGAAAAGGGTTAAAATAGCGTCTGTCGACAAACTTCTTTCCTGATGTCCCAACATGGTGGACAAGGGTTAAAGGTGCGTCCAGTCACGATACAAGTGCAAGTCATCGTTCTTGTGTTTGCAGTCACGTGGCCTTGTTATCTTCCCACCATTACGTGATCCTGCTCGTCTAGCAAGTGTGTTGTGCATTGATGTGAACTATGAATGAATGTCTTCGATTTTGCCGTGGTTAGGAACAGTTTAACAAGTTAAACAAGTTTATTTAGAAAGCTTATTGTATAAAAAAGTACATTTAAACATTTAAGTCCAGAAAAGATCGTTTGTCATCTAAGGACAAAAGTGGAAAGTCGTACTCAAAATCTGGGGCCAACGATAGGTCAGTGACACCATAAAGTGTCTTTCTGATAACACTCACAAAGTGAAATCCCTGGGTGTCTAAAGAGCTAGGGACCTTAACTAAAAGTAAATTAGAAAACTATACAGAAAATAAATGAAGAAAGACTGTTCTTCAGATCAAAGCGAGGAGGTGCAGATATAGATATATTCAATAACGATTTTATTCATAATCACAACGAAATGATACTTACCCAGTTGTAGCTTAGTGCTGCATCTCCCTTATTGTATGTTTAGTTGTAAAGCAGTTGTGCTCAAGCTGTAAGCATGAAGTCGGTTTAGAGAGGTACAAGCTATAGTGCTTTATTTAGTAACATAGAGGAATGGATCCTATTTCAAACTCGCGTCTTTAGAGGGGCCCGACGCCAGACAAGAAAAAACTAGAAGTAGGAATTAGAAAATTAGGACTTTTATTGACCCTATAGGGAAATTGGTGAACAATCTCATACTGAGAGATTCTGATAATGTGTAGTATTCTACTATCAGGTCTAGGCCTACTTTTAGAACAAACTTTTAACACTCATGCTAGAACAAGATCTATAATTGTTCCTCATTAAAAGTCACTGCGTAGCTATCACTTTTGTCGCTTCGAGAAACATTAGATTGCATAAAAGCAGATTTGCAATTCAGCTAGTTGTTTTGTGTTGTTGTTTTTTTCTTCGTGCCAACACAACAGCTGCAGAACCAAAAAATGCTATGTGAAGGTATGCAATAAAACGCGTGACTAGATAACACTTTTTAGCACGTTGTTCATTACCGAATGTGGATCTTGCCTATAAGTAGTAAAATTGCAGATGAATCCGCGTAATCGCAATTCGCATAATCGCAATTTCCACCTCGTTGCAATAATTTCACACAGGAAATGCTATTTTTCAATATAAAAGCAACTGGACTGTAGAAACTCTATTGTAATCGAAATATTTTCCCATATTCCTGAGGAGTTGCAATTGAGCGGAGTTGATTGTAGTGAGATACTTACTGGAAAGCTGTAGCTTAGCTAGAAAGAAACAAGGATGTCCAGGGATCCATTTCCTGCCCTTTTCCGATAATAGATCACAAGGTCGTTATAGGACTTGTTATAGAGTTCGTTAAATAGGACTTGTTATAGAGTTCGTTAAATAGCACTTGTTATAGAGTTCGTTATAGCTGTCAGGTTCTGAAACTGTTGAGCGGTATTCGTCGGCGATTCAAAAAAAAAAAAAGTGGCATTCTGTTTATAACAATAACAATAACAATAACAATAACAATAACAAGTGTTTTAAACTTTCAGGTTTCTTTCTTTATTGATAGACTTTGAGCCAAGCATCGAAACACAAACATTGATAACTATCGCTTCCAAAAATATACTATACTATTACCATCTATAACAATAACAATATCAATAACAATAGCAATAAGTTCATTGCAGTTTATCAACTGCAACATTCTTCAGTCTTCAGTCTGGGTATGAGGTATGGTAAGGTGCAAGAGTAGGGATAGGGTCTTGAAAAGACATAACATCCATGGTGGTGTTCCAAGACTATTCTAGACAATATTTTGGCTCTATGCGTTTAGTACTATTTCTTCCTGACCCCCTCCCCTCCCTCCAACCCACTTCAAATGTACTTTGGAAAAGTCCTGGGATTTCGCCTATAGACTTCTCCCATATAAAAGCATTGTATTCTACAGTGCTGTTTCACAGAAACATTTTATTTTTTTGTTCCCAGTAAGGCAGTTTAATAACATGGAAGTCCTAATTACGTGACAGATGGGCCCGCATTTTGTAATTTACATACTCCTAGACGTTTTTATATCAAATTTCTTTACAGTGTGGTGACGTTGGAGGGCATGGTAAAGTAGCAATCTGCAAAGAGTAAAGTCCTGTACTCGTGAAGTTTTGAAATAGGACATTCCCATATGAAGCATGCGATTGAATGCAAATTAGTGAAGCGCCCCATCATGCTTTTTTTGGTGTTTTACTTTTATACCCGGGGCAGGTCTTTGAAAGTATGCCATGGTCTTTTGCTTGACCTATTCATACCCCTCCCTCCCCCCCCCCCC
>JAWQUT010000062.1:1724875-1741385 GCA_033807755.1 Ellobium chinense
GGGGGTAGAAAGGAGATATCTGGAGGGCAATACGTATTTTTGTTTCTAGGTTGAGGGGAAGGGAGAACATATCCCCAAGTCCCATTCCTTCTATTTCTACGCCGCTGGCTTGTCTCCAAAAACAGACGAAAACACGAGTAATTATTTGGGTTTACTTAAAAAGAGAAGATTCGTGAACGGCGAATGCGGTGAAGCGCCAGTTCAATACATGTGGCGGTGATCGTTCGGTTCCTATAATGTTTCAAATTTATGAACTTTTCCCTGGTACGGTGTGGAGGTTTTTGTGTTGTGTTTAATCTTAAAGGTGTTAATGTTTGCGCCGATGAGGTTTTATTTTTACGTGAGTGGAGATGTAGTGGGTAAGAGCGGAAGTCTGGAATGGGTTGTGGGAGAAAGAGAAAGAGAAAGGAGGGGGGTATGAGGGAAGAAAGAAGAGAGGGTGTGAGTGAGTGAGTGAGTGAGTGAGTGAGTGAGTGCGTGAGTGAGTGAGTGAGTGAGTGAGTGTGAGTGAGTGAGTGAGTGAGTGAGTGAGTGAGTGAGTGAGTGAGTGAGTGAGTGAGGAAACAAATAAAAAAGTTTCAACGAGCGAGCTAGCCAGCGAGAGAGAGAAAGAGAGAGAGGCAGACAGACAGACATAGGGAGAAACAGAAAGAAAGAGAGACAAGGAGAAAGTTATTGGAAACAAGACACATCAGAATTACAGCAGTCACATTGATCAACACTCAGGTATTGACATAAATTACATAATTATCATGATTTAATTGGTCCGCTACTTCCTAATGTTTCAAGACAAAGAAATGGCTAGTCTCCATTCTTCAACAACATATATTTAGAGGGATTAGCCAACAGAGTTACTCTCCAATAGCGAGGAAGGCTTTATGCTACACAGCTGCTGCCATTGTATGTATGTTAACTACCATGCCATACTTAATCTTTTCCAAAAAATTTCCAATTTGTTTTGTGCATGTGTGGGTGTGCGTGAGCGGTGTCAGTTGTCGCCCTTGTGCGTGCGCGCATCCCCCTCCTTGTCACGACGCATCCTTCTGCTCATTTGCATGTGACGAGCGTTGGGTGTGAGAGTATGTGCGTGACACCCACTCCCATTCGCTCCCTCAGGTCATGTGATGACAGAGGGTCATGCCCCGTCTGGCCATAAAGAAATTTCTCTCCTTTCAGTTTCCACAATTTGGAGACGCCCCATATTTTCTTAGTGTAGCAAAATGACATTTTATAACTTTACGTTTTCTTTTATCTTGATTTGTCTCGCGCGTTTAATAGATTCTAGACACGCTTATGATTTATGATGTTTGAGATAGGAAGGATGCGAACCCTTGCCTATGAATGGGCCGGAACCATAAGTCATCTTTGCGATCTCTGCGAAAGTTTGCATTGAGGAAATCTTTAAACTTCTAAATGAGTTGTGAAGCAACGGCAAATGAGATGCCATCGCCTTTGCGGCAGGGCAGCTTCTCGGAAGCATGGAAAAAAAATAACGATTAACAGGCGTTGCAACTAACTAGTGTATTTTATATTACAAGGGTATATAAACTGAGGTGTTATGTTGTCTCAAAATACTGTGGTTAATTGGAAGTTGCTATTAAGCGGACTGCAAGTAAGAGAAGTCGACAATACTTCGATGTCAGTTGTTCTCGTCACTAGAGGAGTTTGCATAGAAAAGTAGACACGTTTACCAGTATACACATTGTCGTTGTTCTAACGCTGACTTCTACGAATTGGATAAAATGTGACTTTTGGTATCATTTTAATCGACATCTGGGGACGGTTCTGATGAGAGTATCATTAATATCAGCATTAACTTCTCAATAATTTACGTCTTTGACCCTTAATATGTTTGTTAAAATATGTCTCCTGTTAGGATGTTAATTTCTCTGCCTGTCTGCCTGATTGTCTGTCCNTTTTTTTTTTTTTTGTGCTTTGTTCATTTGTCTAGTTGACTGTCCATTCACCTGCTTGTGTACTATCTAATGGCAGCTATGTGTCCATAATTTTGTAACATTGTTATAATGGAAATAAGCCTGAAAATAGAAGTTAACTCAGAGATTTATAACTATATGACGGGTTAGGTTTATTCGTGACTTTAATAGGCTGCACCCTATCCCGTCTTCTTCTGAACTTGGTTCATGTGGAATACAAAAGTTATCCGACAACATGGAAGTTATAGAAGAACTTACATATGGAAACGGACGCCATGCCGCATTTTCGAGACGCTCTGTATTACATTACATTATTGTAATATATTTGTGTTTACCGTGAAAGTATGATGAGTCCATTAACATCCTTATCTGACATTCACATCGGAGCCTGCACTATAAATCATCGTAGTTTATTCATTAAATGTGGCTGAAATATTGTATGGCTCATTTTGTAACCTTCCACACAGACATTTTCCTCGTTGCAGTTTTAAAAACTGGAGTATAATGGCAGAAATCTTGAAAGGGCTGACGGCCTTAAACCTAAGTGTATTCCCATTAACGTGCAAGACAGATGGTGGAATATGTTTTATACTTGGGGCGAATATATCTTTCCATCTGAATATTTTCACATTTTATGTATGGGTTGTAAACTGGTCTTGAACAATACATTTTTGTTTGTTTGTTTGTTTGTTTTTCTTTTAAAATTATTATTATTATCTAAGTGCGCAGTGTAGATAATCAAAAGTTGTGGTCTTAGAGACCATTATGAGAATTTAAAAGTACAATGTACAAACTACACGCACGTTTTTTTTTCCTTTGCTTTAATCGATTTTGATAGTAAAATTTAAAATTTTATCCAAGGTTCTTACTAATTTGAAGTTTGTTTCCAACAACGGTCCATTACCATAACAGAGTCAAACAGGTTTGAAAGCTGACTCTGGGATAAACAATAAGGAACATAATTATTCCGTCTAAATTCTGTAATGAGTTGCAAGCTTACTGTTAGTCGGAAGAACACTATGTATTAGAATTCAAAAATATTAATACAATAATTTAGCCTCTCATATTCTTTATGGTCTAGAAGTAGAGTGTATCTACTGTCAGACACACCTTGCGAAAGAATTTGCCTGATTACCTTGGGACGAAATCACTTTGATCTCAGAGACACACGTGAAGTTACAAGAGTAAGTTGAGACTAATCTCTCTTATTTCTTACGGAAGTAGGAAAAGACAGTACGTACACAAGCTTGCAAGTACTGAATGTTTGTGCAATATCTGTTATCGTCTAATGCAAAAGTACCCAAAGCCACGATATAACTTTGAAAAACAATCTTCAAGTACTGAATGCTGTCACTTTAATATAGCTTGTGTTCCTGATACACTTAATGTGAACGCGGACATTAACTCCTCAGATCTATTCCCATGATAGCTAACCTTGAACATACTTTTCTGATCCCAGATATAAGTACATATAATATGAAGCAAGAAATTATTTTGATCTTTGAAGTCTTAAAGCGAAAGTATCCAAAGTTAGCATGACCTTGAAGATGAATTTTTTTTAAAAAGTCACCCCCTTTATCCCTCTTAAGTCTAATCTACCACCAGAGTTTATGAGTGAGTTCATCCCCCGGACTCATCCCTCACGCTGAAGACGTGCGCTTCACCCAAGAACGTGGCTGAGAGGTTTGTACTCTACGACCCTGGTGGCACTGCGGTCACCGTTGTCCTCGTTTACAACCCCTCGACGTTCCTGGAGGCGCCGGGCACCCTTCGGCGCTGACTTAAACACTCGCTCACGTCCATCAGAGCCGTCGCGCAGATATGTGAGCAAAAGTTTGTTACTACATAAACTTCAAGAGCGTGGGACTTAAAACTAAGCTGATCGTACCGTGTACACCATGTAGGCGTAACGTACCTACGGGTTTTGGCTCTTGGAAGTCGGACGTGGCGTCTTGGCTTGGGGTGAGTGCGCAAATACCCGTTCCCCAGAAACAGTAAATGACAAAGATGAAGAACGGAGCGTTCGATATGCCGAAAAAGTTTCAAGTTGTCGTTGTTTAAAAAAAAAAATTGCGAGAGTAATTTGATTATTCAATGGATATTCCCAAGAATGAGCGATCATTGTCATATCCAGCGTTGCCATTTCTTGAGGCAAGCAAAAAAGCCCCAATGAAGCTATCTGGTTTTGAAACACCTTCTACATAAAAATTTGTTAGTTAAATCCGCAGAGAAAAAAAACATGTATCTTCGGGTCAGGTGAGAAGCTCAGGATGGTTCTGGTTAAAGAGTCAGTGATGATGTTATTTAATTTGGTACACATACAGCAGTTGTCGCTGATCTAAGCAAAGGCTAGGGTTTTATTTAAAGGCCATATTGGCATTCATAGGTAATAGTACACCGCAGTCCGAATATTCGAATGTTTATTGCCTCCGGTCAGATGCCTTCAAATTAAATTGTACTAGTGCACTTGCTGCAATACCTATATGATTCCCTCAGTATGACTATTTCAGAAGCTTCAGAAACTTATCTTCATGGCAACAATAATATGCAGCTGACAAGATAGAAAATTTTGGGCTGCTCTCCAGCGATGTCATCGGCATCATCGTTTACCTCAGTTTTTACGGATTATGGAATTTGTTAAGTAATTCCTGTTTCCTACTGCAATCTCATTCTCAGTCTAAAGTACATACAAACACCAGCCTCTATTGCAACATACGTAGAATGTCACTGGAAATGTTACAACTAACTGGCTTTTGTTTGCATGCCGTATAGAACTAGAGTCAGTCGTTTCCCTATCCCTATATTAGCAGATTATCTTTTCCACCAGATCATCGAAGTATTCACTTGCGGCTGTTGATTTCTTAACTGGTGTCATTTTGAACAAATCACGACACTTTGAGCCTGACTTTGGTGACAATGCACAGTAAATCAATTGCCAGTTACTCCCACAAAAATAAATATGCAGGTTCTCTCCCAGCCAAATGCACTGTCTGTTCATGGTTACCCTTCCTGACTAGTCAAAGCAACCCTCGTGTTGGGGTTCAGTTTTTGGTCGGACCCTTGAGCTTTGCCAACAACAAGGAATTCCTCGCGTCTGTAGCCAGCATTGACCAGATCGACCTCTGGACAGGGAAATGCCCACTACTGCAGCTATCGGGCCTTGCTTGGTTGAGGATTGCACTCACACGTGACGGGAGCTTGACTGTGTGGCATGATGCTTGCTGGTGCAGTCCCGATTAGAGAAGCCCCTTCGGTTTTGACTACTCTTGACTCAATAAAGCACGGACCTGACAGGTCCAAGATCCGCGGTTCTAGGGTCGTTGAGCGCGTACTCTTGAAGCTGGGGCAGAGGGTATCTGCACATAACAAATCTGCGTAATGTTTGCAGTGATGGTTGCAAGTCTGACAAGGTAATTTCAGAATACAGTGAGAAGCACTTATGTCAGATCCAATCTCCTTCCTATTCGTACGCTGTTTTGCTTTGATTCAAATAACGCATTCGTATTGTTCGATTGAATAAGCATCTGGTTCAAACAGAATAAATATCGAACTTACTACGCCATCGGCCAAATAAATAAAACTTAAATGTCAAGAAGGTTCACAGATGATTGTCATTCTACTGGTGAAAAGTATAGCTGTATGAGGTTCGTCCCGTGATGTGTATGGTTCATGTACAGGGGCAACAGTTCTCTGACACTTTGAGAACCGAGATCCCGTCACGGAAAAGCATGCGTTGTCTTGTCTTTGCATGTAGTCTGTACACCTCAGACGCACCTTGCCCATAATGTTTGCAATGATAATATTCCTACTCACGCTTTGTGCTCGCCGCGCAGGCATGCCTTCACGATCATCACGAATACATGCGAAGCTTGACGTCAAAATAAATACGAGATACGACCCTTTCGCTTCCAGGGTGCTTCGTATTCTAGACCTCTAAACGCGGATACCGAATACCTCTACTCTCAGGTTAAAGCCATAATGTGTCACTTTCGCTCTGATGTTTCCTTCTATGATCTGTGATCCGTGGAAAGAATGATACAGGGCTGTGGCTGTACCCGTGTTTTGTTGTTCTAGCTCGGAGGCGTTAAGCAATCGTTGTATGTAAATCAAGGTGCCTAAGAATGGTTTACGTCCTTCAAGAACGGCAACAATGCCAGTGTGAGCATTGTTGGACCAGGGTGAGCCAGTGCAATGGACTTCAGATGTTTTGATGATGTCCAATATGTCAGGACATCAAGGGGTGGATGTGTCTGGGGTGAAGTCAGGGGTATCATTTTTTTTTCCTTCAGACATGCAACTTTAGCTTCTCTGGATTGAACAGATATGAAGGACTGGATGTTTAGCATGCATGAATGCGAAGTCATGGCTTTATTTGATAAAAAATACAACGCAAATCCTTCAGAGTAAGCACTCATAAAATGCCTACTTCGTTATTATGTATGAAGTTAACATGCCCTGAATTGTTTTCATTCTGTCATTTTATTATTCCAATGGACCTGGATAATACATACAACTGAATAATAAGCATTCCTTCTGCACAATGGCATATTTATCGAAGTCCTGCTGTATGTACACTATTAAGAGAACAAAAGTGCCAGGAGAAATTTTAGGAGGAGTTAACGACTCTGCTGTATTTTCCCGGCCAAGATTTCAGTGTTGTTGTGCGAAATCTAGAAAAATGGCTTAAAAACAGATTGCGTACATTTATCTGCGTTTAAGAAAGAAAAAGACGTATGAAAGAGCTGTTGCTACATACAAGGCTTCAACTATTTGTTTTAATATTATGTTTACGTCAGATAAATAAACATACGAGTGCTGCTGTTTAGTAGTAATAAGCTCCAAAATTCTTATAGAAGAACATTTTCATAAGAGGTCTGTACTCTCTCGAACTAGTCTCTAAGTAAGCCTTAGAACTTTCTTACCGACTTCCCGGTCCATTCATCGCCACTTGTGCCCATACTGTAGCTCGCGGAAACCTTCGGTGGAAATGCAATTACCTTGAGGGGGAACACACGCACGCGCCCATATTTCTTGTAGGTAAACGAGGAGGGTTTCACTAATTCTCAGACCTTCTGGCTAATTTGGAACTGTGAGCACCACGAGTGGATGTATCATTATCTGTCATTTGTGAGACAGAGGAGATAATTTGCCAGAGATTTAGAGGGACTGGTTCAGCTGGCTGTGAGGCGCCTAAAGGCTGTAGTACAGTACTGTTTTCAAAGGAGCCTTGGGTATTTCGGTCCCTAAAATATGTTGAATATTTACCGCCATGTTCTGTTTACATCTCATGGGATAAGTATTTTGAAATATGTGTTTGGCAAGCGCCGTTCACCCACCGGAAGCTTTAGTCATTGAACCCTTTGTAGGCTGAATTCAAGCTTAAAATGCCCTGTGGATATATTTATTTTTATATTTATATATGTAAAAAAAACTTACACGTTTATCCCTTTCTTTAACAGAGCCCTAAGCCAAATCAGTGTTTATCTTTAATTCTCCTCACTCCAAATTGATAACCAGAAAAAACAACAACAAAACAAAGCACCGTAGTAGTTGCTATTTACACCTACCAGATCTAATTTTGTCCTTAGGTGTACATAACATTTACACTTTGGGTAATTAAATTGAGTGGAAGGTTTAACGCTGTTAAACATATCATGGACGCATTACTCCCATTAACAATGGCTGAAGTGCACAGTGTATTTTAAAGAAAATCAAAATGTTATTGATCCTCCACAGGCTTGCATATTATAATAATCTGCCTCTTTAGATATTGAACTGACCATCTTGCACATGGTCTTAATTCCACCATAACTAACCACAAGCCATCGTAGTAGACTACAGTATAACGTTGTGGGATTTCAAAAAGTTGTACGTAAAGTGCATGGTCTGTTCTTTTGCCACAAGCCGATCAAACCGTACTTCACACCGGATGAGCAAGAGCATCAGTTGCGTCAACAGATAGGACAATACAGCTGTAGACCTTCTAAGTATTGAACAAACAGGCGAATGCAAATGCCGTAAGGGAGCTCCGGTCCGCGTCAACCCTTCGTGTACACAAGTCATTCTCACTGAATTTGTGTGCGGCTTTACGTACTTGTAATGTAAGAGCCCCGGTTTTTGCGTTTGACACCTTTGTTCTAAGATCTTGATGCCTATTCAGGGCAGCATCCCTTGACATGGAGACCCAGCAATCGCTTTTGTTGGTTCTGGAGGAATTACGGCCCTTGGACAAGATGACAGGTTCAATCTCTTTGACAAGAGATCATTAGAATTTTAGAGTTTAAAAGAATGTTGAGGGGGAAAAAATGTGATATCGGCTTCTGAGCAAATAGGTTGAATCTGGGCTGCAGCTACTTCATCATGATCCCAGTGCAAGAGTTTGGAATGGGATATTATACGTGTTTTCCGAAACCAAGAGTCCACAGGAAAAGAAAAAAAACAACAAAACGCCCTGCTTCAAATTGCCATAGCTCAGGCTATCGTTTAAAATGAACGGCAATAGATTAGTGTGACAGCACGTGAACTGAAAGAAAGATGTGGGAGGCAGGATGAGGAATTTGTATAAGCATCATGAACGATACCTGCCAACACATTTACCTCTATTATGTTCGATATAATTTTTTTTTTTTAGAGTTGATAGAGCTGTGCTAACAGCCAAGATGCTCAGAAGGAAGTATAGTACAATAAACAGAGAGTTGATAGAGCTCTATCATAGCTTTTCTGTCATGATTAAAATAACATTTTCTTGTTTGAAATGAGCCCATGCAATGAAATGAGCATCGAAGTGTAGGCTATTTAGCAGCAAAGGATCATGATCGATGTTATGCTGCGCGATTGCTGAAACTATTTTGATCTTTTGACGGGAGCCGAAGGAAGTTTGTTGGCTGAGCCATTGTTACTTGCACGTTGAGCATAAAATTTTTATGTTACAAAAATTAAATAATAATACGGTAGCAACAGTAATTTCCTTTAGGCCTAAAAAGAAGTTCTAGGACCTCCCCAAACTCGGATGAATCGATGGGGCCGGCCGTGTAAGATCCCCTCTCGCGCTTCCGGTTTGGTAGTGAGACCGGTGCCGGCTTCCGCCTAGGCCTGACAGTCCCCCCGCTAGGCAGCTGTCAAACTCATTTTGTGAATCGGTCACCCGGATCGAGTGCTGCGTAGACGAGGCTGAAACGCGATATCTTAGGCAGGAGTAAACGAAAGCGCGGCAGAGATTCGATGGCTCAGAGGCCTCTGATGGTCCTGATATCCCCACAGCGAAAATTCGATCGCCAACTCATCAGATTCAGTCAGGGCTTTTTCTCTCCTCAGATTTTTCCTCACTAGCTTCTGCTCAGCTTTTGTTGATGGGTCGTTCCATGAAAAGTATCCCATAAGTAACCATAGAAATGATACTGTCACTCTCTACTGAGAAATATTGACCAACTCCTCGTACGTTTGGTTTACTTATTTATTTCAAGGGAACAATTCCACGTCAAAACAAAACTATCATAAATTCAAAACTGATTGTTAGAGTAGGTCTCACTGACGGCATAGCTTCATGTGGAATGGCCTTGCGTTTGCTCCAGGTCAGCGTGCACGTAAATTTTACTGGATTCTGATTTCATGTGGTAATTTTTGTATGGAAATATGTTCTTGGGGGTCAGGCTGGATGTATCGTGTGGCGGCCACCCGGGAGATATCCAAAGGGGAAATTGGAGAGAGGAAAGGGGAGATGGGGAGGAGCGTGTCTTGTCTGTGATGGAACAATGGGAGGAGGTGGAGAGCGGATCGGGAATCGATAGAGGAACTTGAAGGGGACCAGAATGGGACGAAACAATGAGAATGAGAGATAGAAAGATAGGATAACAAGAAGATGTGCAGAGATGAGGAAGAGACAGAAGGAGAAGGGTAAGGAAAGTGATAAAGGCATGAGCCAGGTCTGTGGATAAAGGAATCTAAGTATTGACCATGTGCATCCGGCGCACAAAACAAAGACCTAGATGAGGTAGACAGTTTGGAGCTCCAGTGTAGAAGAAATGCACAAACTACACGATTTCAAGCATTTTCTGAGTGAAATTGTAACTTCCTTCACTCCTGCCTAGACTTTCAGTAAAGCGTTTTCATTCCGAAATATTATCTTCCTCATCATGCCGGTTTCCGTCTAAAATGACGACGTAAACAAGGCAGGCAAACCGAAGAGACAAACCCAAAATGAGAGCCGAACAAAAATGAAGAAATGAAAAGAACTTTGATGTTTATCAGCCTCTTCCTTGACAACCTCAGTGGAAGCGAGCGCACCGGGACGGCTAGATAGACCCGAGTCGCCTCCGTAACCATACCCGGATAATCGCCAGTAGTAAGTTTAGGCCCCTAAAGCTCCCGGGCTTACCCAAACACCGGTTTTGTTTTGGGTTTTTTCAGATGACGTCCGAGATAGGACAGATCGGCGGATTCTTTTGGCTCCACCAGTTCTGGACACGAGAAGAGAAAGCAGCCGGAGATGTGGAATTTCAAATGCTTTTTTTTTTTCTTTTCCAAACTGTTTCTGTACGGGTTTGGGGGGTGAGGAGTAGGGGTACTGTAGGGTTGTCATCGTACTGATTTTGTACGCAGATTTTGGCGTCATGAGAATGGATGGTTTGTCTGAGTTTGTAAAGTCCAATTCAATTCAATTCAATTCTGTTTATTAACTCTTGCAGAGTTCTGCACTAGAGCAATGCAAACAAATACAAAAATACCAGAGTATGAATAGGTCAGGACAACAGCGTGGGCACTATTTTGTGTATTCTTTTGTTTAATTTCAGCATGCTTTCGCTTTATGTGGAAACTTCATTAAAATTGTATTACGGGATATACTAGTTACGAAATTCGGAGCATTCCTTTAAACTCATGCTTTGCTTTCTCCTCATTTCCTTCAATCCAACTTAAAAAAACCAGCGAAAAGTCGTCTTACTGATGATGCAACTCACCAGTCTGGTTATGCGGATGTTTATTTAAAAAAAAAAAAAGGAAAAATTTGTTAGTGTTATCAGATTGTTATGCCATACGAAACTAAATCATGCGCACGTTGGTTTTTTTCCTTGTTTCTTTCTCCAGCATTCCTCTTCTGGAGTTGTCGGTGCTTACGTTGCCTATCAGTGATCGCTCACTTTGGATAAGATCGTGCTTTAAACAAACAAACAAACAAACAAACAAACAAACAAACAAACAAACAACTCCAAATGTTACCAGCTGCTTCAGCGAAACATAACATCAGCACCCATAACAATATTATGCTCAATTCTTACTCTTTCCTTCTTCCTCCTCTCTCAGCATTCTATGGAAGTCTCACATACACTGCTCTTTTCCTCTCATCAAAGAACATGTAAATATCTATGGAGCGCCGCGCTACTGTACACAGTGTCCGAACCAATTCAGTCACTGCTGTATGAAATTCCGGCACTTATGGCCCCCAGCATCTTTCGGGTGGCGCTGGCGTAGAGACGGCGTCAACTCAAGCATACTGGAAGCCGACAACTCAAAGACAGATAGGAACCTGCGATAGGAACGGAGCATGAGAGAAACTATTTTATTATGGTCGCAAGTTGACTTTTATTTTTCGAAAATATATTGTAGCCAAGTGCAGAGAACCAAAAATTGTGACACAAATTAAGTACTTGAAATATTTGTTGACAGTGTACTTATTAACGTACTTTAAGGGCATTGCAGAATGGCAGATAGGAATTGCAAGACCCGTACACCATGAAATGGCAAGAGGTTTAGAGGTGAAATGTATCATCATCTGATGGATGATTCTATATGGTAGATAGCCCTTATGTTTTTCTTTCTTTCTTTATTGTTATTGTCTTCAGGGGCGGATAGGGATGGGGTGTCCGGAAGTCTAAACTGACCATGACGCGGTACGCTGGGAAGTTGTTTCGCTCGCTTGGACGCAGTATCTCTTTACTCCAGAATGGCCTTGATCAGAGTAAAGTGGGAGCGACATACAAACCATGCGAATCCTGGCTTTGAGCTTCCATGGAGATTCCCGAGATATACCTCTCAGAGCGAAAATGTGCTTTAACTCTAGAAATTATTATTAATAGATAATACCTGGAGTGGAAAATTGTCAGTGCAACAGAAAGCTGGAAGTGACTTTGTAGGTCCACTTACTCGGAAACCAGTGTATGTGAAATTCAAAAAGAGCGGTCTATATTTTTTGCAGTGAGAATTTAATATTCAAATATTATCCGTATGTGCCTCTTTGTTGTTTTTATAGCTTTTCAGCTAAAGAATGAGTACTAGATAGTTTTAATGGAGATGATGATTAGTTTTCTGAAAAGAGATGTTTAGTACAAAAATGAATTATGAGAATTCATGACTTATCCTAGCGAAACCTGAAAATATAGTGAAAGGTTGCTCAATAAATAATGCGTCGCAAAAACATACCGTAATGGGAGATGGGCAAATTGTTTAGCACTGATGAAACCTGACAGTATGCAGGTAAAAATATACGGTGAACTGT
Source organism: Ellobium chinense (assembly GCA_033807755.1). NCBI lineage: Eukaryota > Metazoa > Mollusca > Gastropoda > Ellobiida > Ellobiidae > Ellobium > Ellobium chinense. The sequence continues at coordinate 1,737,299 of JAWQUT010000062.1, forward strand.
TACTCCTCCTTATATGATTTATAAACAGCAACAGCATTGGTGGTAGTCGTGATTTAGGAAAATAAATAGAAGGAACAATCAGAACAGACATGATACCTTCTGCATCAAAGGCCCGTCGCCCAGCCCGAGTGTGGCATTGCTCCAACACCTCCGCATGCGAAGACAAAGGCAGTTTTTATTGTCAAATAATGGCAGATATTTGTTTTGTCATTAAAGAGGCCTTGGCTGGCCGTAACTGTCACCGGGACATGCAGACACATGTGCCAGCAATGCCGAGAAGAATGCGCTTGCACCCGGATCGCCTTCACCTCTGAATGACGCGAGCACATGCCTGGATGTGTAAGCTTGTGGGTCTACTACTCTGTACGATAGAGGAAATGATGCTCATTGCGGATGTGAAAGCATTAGCCCGTGTACAACATTGGTACAAGGGCAGCTTACTATGAAGCTTGTGCATGTCGAAGAGGTTGATGTTTTAATATATAAAAGAGGAACATTAGACAGCTCAAAGAACAAATGGCGAACGCGCTAACTAATTAACTATTAAAAAAAACAACAAAACAAACGTAAATCGAAGCGAGAGTATAATGGACGTGTAGTGTTAACCTGACTTGATTAAGCCATGATCTTAATATTATATTATAATTAATGGATTGTTTTTAAAATGCAGTCTTCTTTTCATCTCCCTATAGAGTTATTTTCCTCTTGTCGTCTGGATATCCAAGCAGTCATAATCTTCAGACAAATTTCTATAGTAGGATGTAAAATACATTGCATGATCTGGGACAGCAGCAAGCATCTTATTTTTTTTCATCATCGGCAGCATTGGCAGCGGGTGGACAAAACACCAACGCCACTAAACGCATTGCCGCACTCAGTAATTAATAATTGTTCGGTACCAAACCAAAGTATTTATTATTATAGTTTGTTCTTAACCTTCTCGTAACAAAACCTCTGAATACAAACATAGTTTTGATAGTGTTCCTCGTATATCTTCACAGACTCACACCTCGTAGTCAACAAAACAGAACACAGCAGCGGAACGCTTGGCGGGTGTCAGGCCTGCATTCCCCGAGAACGACTCCAACAACATTGCCCTCGCGCTCTTGTCATTGCTCTCGACAGCGTCTTCGGTGTTTGATTGTGACGAACGATTTCTGAAAGACGGGGCAATGTGTCGGGATGCTTCGGAAGAACATATAAAAAACGTGTGACTTACGAATAAAAACGGTCGTAAGGGTCGTTGTTCAGTGTAAGAATGCCGTCCGCCGTTTGCAGTGCTGTCTGGTCCCGGTGCAGTGCCAAGGACGCGCGGTTTGAAAATGGCGCAGAAAGATGCTGGATCGGGGCGATTTATTGGTCTGGCATATGGGAAGCACGTGGAAAGACCTACTTACAGGGGAACGAAAAGAACTCGTGATATATATGTATATCTACCAGTCATACATAATAATTATTACGTACAAATGTCATATTCGCATAATGACGAAGCTGTATAAAAGCATTCCAGGACCGCAAATTTCTTCCGTAATGCCAAAAAGAAGATAAACATTATACTGAAATGATATTGATTACAAAATAGGAACTACTTAATAACCGATATAGCGAATAGCCTGTTCAGTGTGTTTGCAAACACGATAAAGTCCCAGAGGGACTTCAATAGCCTGTTTTGTTTGCTTAGCAATCTCACATACCTTTCATTGGAATTTCGTAGTTTCTTTCTCAAAATACTGAGTCAAGATATGCTAATTTTTTTTTTAACATTTTCAATCATATTTTATGTGTTTTGGTTTTTTTTTTTTTATTTTCCTGACGGTCTGGACATTTCAAAAACTTGAGTCACGCCACTAATGTTCCTGAGTCATCTTGTGAATTTTTAATTTTGATAGTTCACTCATTTTCAGACGTCAGACCCACTGTTTCATGTAAACACAGCGAACCGCAGACAAAAATTGTATTTTTTTTTTCCTTACTTGGAGTCTGGTCAGCCTATTTGCTTTCGTTGTAACATGATGATAATTCGTCTGTAGGTTAAAAAAAAAAAATCTCATATTATGTGGAGCAGAAAAGAAAGCCTGGCGTAACATTTTCATGGTCTATTTCGCACGATAGATGTTTTTCATGCGAAAAATTCAGTCGACTTCCAACTTCTGTTCAATCACACCACTTAACGTACCGTACAAAAATACTGTATTTTCTTAATGAAAGTCATTAGATAGGGAGAAGTACTTTCCATAATTAATATTTTGGCGACCAAAGCTTAATCGACTTCTGTTCCCCACCTGTTTACCCTCTTTTGTCTGAGTTCGAGATTCTGCAACATTTAATTCAGAGCCGAGAAACCGATACTTTGCTCAAAAGTGCTGGAGAATTAGGATTCAGGTCATAAAAAGTAGGACGAAAGAACTGGAAATTTACTTTTATTTTGGTGTTAATAGCTACTTTTTTATCCTATATAATAGCCCAGCCGGTTCTTTTCAGTGTGAGATGACACATAGACCCGTTGTGTCTAGATTTCGTAATTCTGCCACGATAATTTAAGCCAAGGTGGACGATACCCTACTCAGAATTGTTATAGCATGATACAAGGAGGAGGAGAAAAAAGTATGGAAAGTTATTTATGTTCCAGTCTAGTGGCTTATTGTTTGTTTGTTATTGTTTTGTTTTTTTTTCATTTGTTTGACCGGTTCATTCATTGTGTGATGACACGTGGGTCCAGTGATTACAAAACAAACCTCTGAGACGCTGGGCACTATACACGGACACAACTGTACAAACAGCGCAGGGATGTACTGTACAGGTTTCAGGAAGTCCATGGCATTGCTAGAGGTTATAGCACGGCTGCAGCCATCTCAGACGCGTCACAGAAACTCACTCGGGTATGCGTGCAATGCTCACGCACCACATGCATGGCGCAGTAGCTGTCTACTCACGTCAGCACGTGAAGTGGTCACACTGGGGTCATTCTAGACACCCGTAAGGGCCCGCGGGCTGGTCTGGGTCTGGTCTTGCATGGCCAGACACGCACACGTATATGTAAACACACGTTCATTTAAACTCTGAAGCACTCACACGCGCTCTCATTCAAACCAAACCCCTGGTATGGAGCTTCACTCACATGAGGAAAAAGATAGAATGTAAGATGAGAGAAAGACAGAGTAGGGAAAGTAAGACATACAGAGGATGGGGAGGAAGTAATGACATGTCTAAGCTGCAATAACCAAATATTGCGATTTGTGAAATAGTGTAAGGAAAAAATAAAAGCATCTTATTTTTCTATTGGTGGGGAGGTGATGGGTTAGGGGCTTGGGTGATAAGAGCGAAAATGTCTACGGCCCTGGCTGACCACGGTGCTGACATCGCGCCAGCGGCTGACCGATCTGCAGGAGTGCTCGGTGCGGGTAACTGCGGGGAAATCCGATACGGATGCAATTCATGGAACGCGGGTTTAATTAATCTGGGCCACTTTGGGATGGGGAATTTCCCCATGGTTAAGTAATGCTATGCGGACTGAGAGAATTTTGATCTATTCAATGGATATTTAGACTTGTCAAGAGCATGTGAGGGGGGAAGAACAGAAGAAGGAACAGAGGAGACTTAAAGTAGGAAAGAAAGAAAGAAAGAAAGATAGAAAGAAAGAAAGAAAGAAAGAAAGAAAGAAAGAAAGAAAGAAAGAAAGAAAGAAAGCAGAAAATAAAGAATAAGAAAGAAACACGAGAGAGAGAAAGAGAGAGAGAGAGAGAGAGAGAGAGAGAGAGAGAGAGAGAGAGAGAAACCTGAAAGACGGCAAGGAAAACTGCGATATATTAATTTCTCATACACTACTATCACCACAACCACCTAATCAGCAATGCCCGCTACTACCACAGCTACTGCTGCTACTACATGTGACACCACTACTACTACTACTACTGCTACTACTTAACCACTACTTTACCACTACTACATGCACAACTACTACTGTGCTGTTTTCCCCTTTTCTTACTATTATTTTTCGTACTCCATCTCTTCCTCCCTATTCCTCCAAATTATGCATCACTACTACACCACTACTGCCGTTGCTACCTCCAATAACCATGATCAACAT
>JAWQUT010000062.1:1741801-1754240 GCA_033807755.1 Ellobium chinense
TCTGAACAGACTGATACTGAAGGTTATGACTGATCTAATTTCTTAGTTACGATCTTTTGCCCTCAACACGACCGGTTTATTAGACTTCTATGTCTTAAGCCGTTCTGTTATGTCGGCGATGTTACCTGACGTTGACGAAACATTTTTGCTTCATTTGCTGTCCCTCATTATTCTTGTTTGTAGGCATTTCCATGAAGTTGCGTTTAAGCGTTTTTTAGGTAATATAAAATGAACATCTCTTTCGTCTTACATCCTCTTTGATCTTAAATAAGTGCACGTTTTGCGAGTGAGCTTTGCATGATAAAATGTCGCTCTGCAGAGACATGTCTGTTATACTCAATGACGAATCGGTATTGACCGTGGTCCGGAGTCATAGTAAGTGCAAAAAAAAACTTGCGAAATTTCTACCTTTCTTGTACGCAGTTTATAACAACAGAGAGTCTTTCTCTTGGGTGAAAAAAAAGCGATTTCGCTTGAAGATTAAAAAAAGTCATCCTTACTTCAACAACAAACAAAACGATCTAAAGGAGCTTTGTCTGCAATTAATCATGCGCCTTTTAATTCCAAAGAGTTTATTACAGTAATACATACTAATTAATTTTCGCATACGGCATTGAATTTGAAATATCTTCGTATATGTGTAACGAATGGATATGTTATCCGTATGTACATAATATTTTTAATGTATGTAGATGAGAGAGAGTATAGTCCTTTTCTCTTAAGTATTGTACGGCAGCGATGGGCGAATATTTTGTAAACTCCAACTTTTATTGGAATCTTGACTTGCCAAAAAATCGTATTCTAATCCAAATACATGGGAACTCTTTGTCAAAAAAAAAAAAAAGTATTCGATAGTAGGTTACAAAAAAACTTGGTATTCGATAATATCTCTAAAATAAAATGTTTCTCGCCCTTCAAGATGAATATGAAATCGAATTGATTTGGATTTTAGTCTAGATATTCGATTTCATTGTTCCGAATCCTGGACATGCGGATTTCAAGTATACCGAAGCACTTTGTGTACAGTAAGGTAGATTGATCCCTGAGTTGGCCAAACAAGAGAGGTGGCAAACGTTTGTTTTGGCAGGACTAAGCCTTACTGGCCACTCGAAAAGGTCAACATTGTGTGTCGTGTGCTTTGATCAGTTGCCATCAGACATGGTTGATTTAACCTCCCTACTTTCGCCAAGGGTTAGCTCAGCCGACGGAAACCAAATAGAACAGCTGGGAAGTTGAGAGAAGAGAAAGAAGGGAGAGACATATAGATCTGAACATGAGGGAACCGATAAATAAAGAAAAGGGGAAAAGAGAGAATAAAGATGATGTGCCGAAAAGTTACAAGTTGCAGAGGCCAAATTATAAAACCTATTTTTTGGATCATTTAATACAATTTTGGCTTCGAACCACAGGAGCGTTTCTAGATAACCAAGAGTAGTCCTTAGGTATGGAGTCACCAATGTGCCTTAAATATGCAAGATATTTAGATTTTTTTTCATACCGGTAGTTTCAGTTCAGATGAAAAATGTTAAATAGTTTGACTTTCATTTGCAGACCTCAGGCCAGTACAATAAAATCCGCTCAGGCGATTGGGAAGCGCAGCCTGCGGCAAATATTCTTTTAAAAACAGATTTAGAGCCAAATTTCTTCCCTTCTGCGATGTGGTTTCAGGCTTTATGAATTCACAATTGTCCAAAGGGTTTTCTGCCTCGCTGCGATCATGTATGATAAATAAAAAAAATTGACCAGTTAGGGATGTGGAATCAACAGTGGAATCTCAGGACCTTGAACCTCAAGCTAATTCCTCGCCTACTTGTTGAAATGGGTATTTATCGGGGGTACTGCATCCAAATGACGAAAGGATCCATCTTCAGACGAAAGCTGAACAATGATCAACAACCCGGTTTCGGTATTATGATCTTTTGAGCTCTTCAGTTTACAAATCCCTGCAGCTTCTGATTGTTTAATGAATGCGTGTCAAAACAAAGACTAGATCTATAATACGTGCAATTATGTTATTCTAACCCGCTCCAAAGGAAACTGATATAGTATAAAACCTATCGAGGGAATCTTGGAAGAGTGATTGAGGTGTGATATAAAATAATCAGAGAACTTTGTCTCCACACATTATTGCGGGAATTATATTCCATTGCATACCATCATCCGGGAATTTGTCACAAAAAAATATTTATAGCAGTCATCAATACCCAGCATAATTGTGTAATTAAACATTTATATCATTCGGAGATTGTCTCCGAACAGGGAAATGGGACGGTAGCCTTAGAGGACGATTAGTTAAAAAAAATATATATGGCTTTTCTGTTGTGCATGGACATGAACATGGGAGGCTGCAAAGGCCGGTTGTCTCTGTATATTATTTACAATAGAATCTCGAAATTAAGTACTCACACAACTCTTTAGCCCTTCATGTGACTTCACCGATATGCCGTACCTCTTAGGATTCGGACGCGCATTCTATTTCGATTGCTAATTCTAAAAATTTCAATTATTTTCTCTATTATTTCTTATATTATTCAACTCTTTCTTGATATTAGTCTCTGATTATTAAGCGTTCCGCGTTATTAAGAATGACGTTCACATTCAGGGATTCATTATTATTCAATGATTTCATTGTTCAGGCATACTTCGATAGTCGAGACACCTTAGTAATAATAAGTCTATGCTTTTTTTTTTCCATGCATCATTATTGGGGTGCCAGTGTACAGTAGTCTCCTCTTTAGCTAACACCACTGCCCATCAAATACTAGGAGATCTAAAACAGCCCTGGACTGCAGATCCAAGGCAGCCCTCATGCTTGAGAAAAGCAACAATATTGTTTCTAGACTGCGGTCAAAACTGACCTAGTGGAAAGAATTACGCGGCTTAGGAGCTGTGTCAGGCAACCGTAGAGCCACAGTTGGCTGGCTGGCCAGGAAGGTATCAGTGTTTGTTATTCCAATGGATCGGCGCTTCCAAAATAAAGAGGTATAAAGCGATGAATAAAGAGTTAGGGATATGCCGCATAATCGCAAGGCATGGGACGAGGAACTGCTGATGTGCGTTTGAACGGTGGGGTATATTATAAGGACCGTGTGGTTGGATTCACGGCAAGTTCGTTGCCCTGGAAATGATAACCAGAAGTACAGAGATAAAGAAGCTAGGAAAATGTATCTGGACTCTGCTCATAGTGTGTGACTCACAGTAGGTTATGTAACGACTTCATTCGTGTCGAAATGAGGACAAAATCGGTTGGCCCAAAGCCAGAGTGTTCGGTAAATCAAACGAAAGAAGTCAAGAACTTTTGATTCTGATGCTGCTGCCCACATGGCCGAGGCGTTTTTAGTTAGCTCAACTATGGACATAAGCTTTGCCTTAAATTATCGTTTACTGAGTCTAACATTTAGGTGCGTATGCATGTATTTTCTTTCTTCATCCATGGGCAAAGTAAGATGTTGCTGTGTAGTTGATTTTCCTCCTCCTTACTCAGCCATCAGTTTGTTTCATCGATGGTCTTTCACAGACATTAATTTCAGACCAATTATATCGGCTTACCACCAGTCCTGTTCAGCTTCGGATTTCGTGTTGGTCCGTGATGACTTTCTATAATAAACAACTTGATATTAATTGCAGGAACAGTCTCAAGAACATCACTAGTCATAACAACATCTGCAATAACATTATAGGTATAGGTGGAAGCTTCATTGGTGTGATACTGCTAGGTGACTGTGACTGTAATATTAAGTTAATTTACCTGGTAGTTTTGCAGTCGCTCTACAGCCGCGAAAATGTTGCACTATGACGCAGTTCAGAGACAACCGAGGTCAAGAATCAACATAGAAATATATTTCCTTGGAATAAAAATAACTCAAATCAATTCTTATGGTCAGAGGAACAAATCAATAAATCAGTTCAGCTGATACGTTTGACGTTACTGCGAATTTAAAAAAACCTCAACTTGATAAGCTGAGGGCCACCTCTCAATAAAAGCAGGTGACTTAATAAAAGAAGTTCATATAAACCGGTTGTCTCGGTCCAACAGTTACACTAGTCTAAGCAGACATTACTCCGTACATGTTTTGTTTACTTTGGCTTTACATTGGTGGCCATCGGTGGAACCGTAGCGAGAGGGCGCGTTGTAAGGGAAATTTGAAGACATTTATAATGAGAGAACTTTACAGAAGCCTGAAACAAATGTGTCAATGTATTTACAGATACTCGTGTTGGCCACAAAGTGATGTTTGATTTTGTGGTGCGGAATGGCTGTTGGGAAGCATGCGGTTGATGCCGTGAGAAATGAGAATTATATTACAACTGTAGTGGAAGCTCATGAACTTGAATGTCAGCGAACCCGGTGTCCAGTTCATTCCGGACATGATCAGTAAACTTGTTAAACTTGCAGAAATTCGGGTTAGTGAATCTCCGTGCGGTAAAGTCATTGTAGAAATGCAGGGCAAAGGATCCGAATTTTGCAATGACTAAACCAGGAATTCGGATTGGAAAAGGTTTTGCTGTGGTTGTAAAATTATCCTACTTACTGTGTAGTGAAAGAAGAGGCAAGGTTGTCATTGAGTAAATAATCAGATCAACCGAAGCACACTACATAGAGAGACAGATGTCATGGCACAAATCCATGCTGGTATGCGCACATAATATGAGCACACATGAATATACCCACAATGTTACGCTCACTTTTATAAATTCAGGTCTCTAGGTATAGATTACAGCTCTGAGAACATTCAGTGTTAAAAAAATCTCGAGTGAGGCTTTCGCTGAACTTAACGCAGCATTTAGTTATGCAAGTTACCTTGGTATCTTTCACGTTTCCTCTTCCATCTCTACCAAATCGAACAATCCTAATGGGCTGGACTCATACGGTCCTGGTATGAGCCATGAATAGGTTTCAGTATACAGTGCGTACATTATTGCCAAAGTTTGTTTGACATGCAAGGACCATAAAACCCACTGGCTCATGTTATGTTTTCTTAAGGGCTCGCTCAGATTTGCGTCAATACCAAACACAGATTTTGGCCGAGCTCGCTTGTTATAGCATAGCTCTCGACTCCAAAGAGAAAACGTGGACCTCACTCAAGCGTCTTTTGGCACATGGTGTTGATCTTTGCATGGTCACTGATACTTTTCGCCTTGGCAGGCAGCACAGTATATAAGCTATGGAGCTTGATACTTTACGTACCTCTCTGAGGCTTCTATGGTAGCACTTAGTGCTGGAGGGTGGGGGTGGGGAAGGGAGGGAGGGAGGATTAAATATGATAGAGGGAAGAGGCTGTCTGCACATTAATTTTTTTTTCTCTCACATAATACCAAAAAGGAGAGGAAAGAAAGGAAAAATGCCCCTTTCCATCATTTCCACGGTAAAGCATCATTATAGTTCCTACAATATCGTACTGTAAGTGCACAACATATGTTCCAGCAGTGACACATTATTTTGCTTGGCTAATATTTTTTTTTTAATAAAAGAGCGAAAAAAGGTGGGAAAGGGGAGGGAGAAGGCAAGAAACACTAAAAAAACTGAAAATGTTTTCACTCTTATAACCACAATGAGATGTGAGTTTTCACCTCATCAGCCGGAAAGATAAAGCAGTTTATTATGATTACACCAGTACTTTTTGTTTGTCGTGCGGGTATTGAATGATTTTGCTTGTCTGGTATTTTTTACCTTCAAATGTTCCACCTAAATTGAAAAATGGTTTTTTTTTTCCTCTCTCTTACTCTCTCTCTTTCTCTCGCTATCAGTGTCTGTGTCTGTATATTGTATGTGTGTGTGTTTGTGCGAGCGTGCGTGCGTGCATTAGCTCACTCCTCATTAACTACATTATTCGACTTTGACAAATGACTGATACTACTAAAGCATTGGTTCACATGAATTCTAACTATCCTACTATTTGTCATCCTCAGGTATCGGACCAGACGGCCAATTTCTACCCGGAGACATGATGCCTCCTTCATCCACTCCGGAGCCTCTTCCTATGGGTCAGCACGAGCCCTTCGGTATTCCGCGAAGCATGGGCCACCATTTCAACCCGTCTCTATCGCCGTCTCTTGCTCACCATCATCCTCACCAACACCCGCATCATCAACAGTTGCCGGAGATGGCGTCAGAAGTTTGGTGACACTTAACACGAGGACAGGCATTGTGGTAAAAACAGGAGACAGCAACATAATTTCCACTTCAAGGAGGCTTCGCGGAACTTCGGCGGCCTCTGTCACAAACATGCCCGTTCATCTTAGATCAGATCAGCTATCAGTTTCATTCTGCACTGCAGGAGAATATTTCCTTGCCCTTTTTTCAGCGCTGTCTACAACTAGATTCTTCGGCTGCAGATGGCTGGCCTTCATCAAATGATTTCACTCATGCAAAAATACCAAAAATGAAACAAATCTCGACCAAATTTTGGATATTCTGCTGCTGAGATGTCTGGATCACTAACTTTTACTCCGCACGGGACTACTCGCACACTCAAAAAAAAACAAACCAACCACGAGCTCAGAGAAGGCATGAATTCATCTGTTGTATATGCGACCATTTACGGCCGGGGTCGTCTAGAAAAAGAAATGAAAACTGAAATACAGACAGCGGCTACAGTAACAATTAACCAATGGTTACGCAATGACCAATAATTATTCAATGGATTGGGAAAAGTCCCTATGTGCAAGACGTCACTGCAAACACAGGCTGCTGTGAAGGGCAACTATGGACTGTCAGAGATACAGCTTGCCCTTTTTCCTTCAGCTTAAACCTTTACAGGCGGACGTATTGAGGATTATTTTCATCAAACTTAACATTAAGATGAGGAGTATTATAACTGTGCTGGTGTTGATATTTCTGGCGTCGAATGTACATCTGAACTGGCATTTTTCTTCACAGAGCTAGATTCATACGATCTTCAAGAAACTATAAATGATGGATTTCTTCTTTTCTCTGTCCCGCTTTCCCTTTCCCTACTTTACATTTTTTATTTTCAGTTATGGTAAAGTAGAGCTGTAAACGAACTGAAGCCAAAAATGTTTTATTTCTTAGTTTAAAAAACGCATGGCGATTATGAAATTTCTAGCCCTGTTGAATTAGATATTGCTGAACCCACAAGAACCCCCCGCCCCTTTTTTTTTAGTTTTTGTGAAGCTTTTTTAAAGAGGTTTCTGACAGAAAATGTGAATATGTACCGGCAATTTATTTGTTCCTACCTCTTTCACTAAAAATGCCATAATATGTTTTTTAATTTTTTTTTTTAACATCTAGTGCAAATATTTTTGTGGGCACACGAATGTTTATAAATAGTATTTTAAAGAACTGAATTGTTAGGGGAAGCTGCTCTAATGCTGTAAGCACCTGACTAAAGTTTTTCTCATATCACTGTTTCGTGGACAATCTAATTCTGTAATATTGTGTACTTTTTAACTAAGATGAGTTGATTTTAAGTCACCCTGCTTCAGTTCAGAATGCTGTCCAACTTGACAAAGGAGCATTTCTTGTGTAGTGGTCTTAAATCTGACGGAAAGATACAGCTTTTTTCGTTTAGGTGGACTGAAGAATGCGGGAGTGCACGTTTATCGTAGGTATAATTTTGAAATCAACTGGAAACCCTTCCTATAAAAATTGCACTTTTTGGAAATGGTTAAGCAATGTTATGAGTGAAATTCTGTCGCTTGAGATGTCGATGCTTTCGCACGCTGGGGAAACGTAACTGGAATCAGGAGAAGTAGATTCTTTTTCGGAAAGTTTGTCTTATTTCCTCCTAACACGTTGGTTATGGGACCTGATCTGACCAACTCAAACCCTGAGACTCGATCAAGATGAACGTGCAAGTTATGTAGTACCTACTCATAATTAATTTAATCTTCAAACAATACGATGATTGTTTGCTATGATATTACTTGTATAAAGTATGAAAATGCTGGAGAGGAGAAAAAAAAAAGCAACAACAGTTCATGAGTTATTAGATGTGAGAATCTTTGTAAAGACTGTTGTGTAATGTGTTTTATTTACATTTGGATGATTGTATGGGATCTTAGTTGTAAGTAGAATGATTTTTGCGTAAGTGGGTACGTTGTATATGAATCTTATGTAATTATAAGTACACATTGTCGTGCGTGAGATTGGTATTGTGAATTGATGTATTGGAAAATGATGGAAAAATTGTCTCTGTCTCTGATCTGAGATTGATAACAGTGATAATGGTTGGGTTTCTATTCACTGTTATAAATGGTTTTCGATTAGGGCATTCACAGACGTTATTTTTTTTTCTTTTGGAAGAATTTATGTTTTGGAAATACAAAAAGGAGAGAGGAGTTAACCTTAGTCTCGAAACCTCATTCTGTAACAGCTGTATTCAGTCCGTAAAGAGCAAACTCACACGCTTAAAACTCATAGCATTTTGCAATTGCGCTCCACATAGAATTCACGGCTTTTTGCAATGGCATGAAAAGTGAAAGGCGTCGATTTGATACTCCAAAAAATATAAAACAACCCAGCTAGGAAAGCCATTGTGAACTCTCTCTGGGGAGACAAAATATTTGATTTTGATGTTCTTGCCTTTGGTCATTGTAGTTTTCTTGTTTTTGTTTTTGTTCTTTTCTTTTAATTTGGAAGTGAATATCTCTAAAATCCTGAAAGTGAGGATCCAATGATAAAACTATTTATTTTCTGTAAGTGGAATCTGAAACATCATCACTATCTGCGTATACTAAAAAAAAAAAACCAAACCAAAAAACACTTTTAAATGATTTAATGTTTTTGCAAAAGCTAGCATAAGCTTATATAGAGAGAGTAGAGATTTATTAAAGAAAAAACGCAAGACAAATATATTTTTGGGTCCTCTCGTCTGTCGCATACTGCCGCTTAGTAATTTAGTCCAGCTGTTTGATTCAGGGTACTGTTATTACGACAATTCATACTATTCTAAACTATTTTTGTTTTATATAGCGTCAATCTTATGCCAGAGTTTAACGGATTTTTTTTATCATGAAAACGATTTTGCTGTTTAGGAACTGGTACATTTTTTTTTATCGACAAGATAGCTTATAATTTTGTGCACATCAAATTAAGGCAGTCGTGACTGGGGAAAAGTGACGAAAATTCTGCTTTGATGACATAATGAATTAATTTTTAAAATTTTTGTTTTGTTTTGTTTTGTGTTAAGTTAACCCGAGCTTAAACATTCAAAAAGAGGCACTGATTTTGTCTGGAATGAAACTGTAGCGATGTTCATCTCGGACATTTGCGAGATATATTCTTTCTAAAGATTGCAGCATCCGCTGTTGTTATTATTATCACTTTTATTAATATTATGATAATTATAATTATTGTTCTCAGAGAGACATGCAGGTGGTTTGAAAACAAAGGGAGCAGGAACAACAACAACTACAACAACAACAATGTGACGATAATTTCTTTGTGAATTGCATAATAAACCTGTAAAACTTGTACAGAGTAAACTCATTTAAACCTGTTCCTGTTCGGAAGTAGAAACATATTTTTCTGTTAAGAAAATTTTAAATCGTGCGAATGAGTGGCTGTCTGAAGTTTGTTTAAACGAACGAATGATTTGTTTATTATTATCTTCAATGTTTGTCTCATCCAGGCCCATAACGTAAACTATCTTTGATCGTGAAATGTTGTGATAGTTTACGCTATGAACCTTAGATAGTGTAAAGGTTAATCTTCAATGTTGCCATAATAATAGTATTGTACGTGCGAACTGGGGACCGCAATCCAAAATGTTTGAGTGGAGATACCTATATTTATTCACTCTTTAGTGATTGCAACATCACTGTATGGCAGTCGTATATTTCTAAGTATCACAAAAAACAGTATGAGGCTCTGTATCCATCTTGTGACAAAGTATTGCTTTCGGATGCAACGGCATAAAACACTGTCAGAACTTTTCAATTTATATGGCAAAATATTTAATATAAATATTTTAACAGTGTAACTTCGCAATCAGGTTATGGAATTCTTGGAATCAGCATCTAATTTGGGAATTATAAATGAAGATTTCTTGACATCCGTGTAGCATAAAGTGTCTTAATTCAACTTCACGACGCTATGTGAAAATTAATATGGTAAATTTGACAGTTTTGGAGTTGAAAGGAATGTATGAGTTCACGTTGAAATCAAACTTAGGCATGGTTATATTTTTGCGTTATTAATTTATAGTAATAACGTAAAGTTGGACAAAATAATCTTTATCAAAACATATTTGATTTTCATGTCAATACAAAGCGTTTTCGAGACGATAAAGAAATCTCGATTGATCCATAATAGAAACTTCGATTATTCTTTGCCTGTAGAATACTGGTACAGACTTCGTCATATTTTACCTCTCATTTATAATTGAAAATATGCGACAAGAAATTCTACGCTAGATTCAGTTGACATAATATGTCTTGGACAGCTCACTCAAGTATGATATTAATTTGTAATATTAGTCAAGCATAATAATGAACGAAATCAGTTACGCATTTTCACAAGCTTTCAGTTTGATGTTGGGCTCCGTTGGTATAGAAGCCTTCTGTATCTGACTGAAGAATGACTTTACCAAAGCTGAAAATCAGCATTCTTAAATTTCAGTAGTCTCTGTTGTTAGTAGCAGGGTTGCATGTTAACAATGTTAACGAATAATCTTCGAATCTCCATGGTTCATAATTCGGATAGTTTTGTGTAATAGCCTCAATGAACAACTTTGATCGTGCTATACACCATAACTGCGTAACAAACTTGTGTTTTGACATATCAATACAAGTGTCTAGACACTGGTTCCATTCATGTTTAAATTAGTTTTATAATTAAATTTCACTTTCTTCTTAGCCATTATCAACTGAGAAATATCGAAGGGGCTAAGTTTGTCTCCACTGACATATTATGTGAGACCGTGAATTATTTCCGAGATATAAACTGTGGGGCATGCTAAACACATTACACTATAATAATTTTAAAATTGTGAAGACTTACCTATCACTCCATTTCATGATATAATTATTTAAATAAAAACTTTGGTTATGAAACTTATTTTGTCATGTCTCGGTCTTTCTATTTTTCGGTTTGGAAATGAAGAGAAGCTAGAATGATATTAGTAAATTTTGAATTCTACTTTGGGAAATTTTACAAGAGATTTACTGGGTCTTGTTGGAGTACAGGGCCAACATTTCAAAACTGACATGACAAAGTAGGACATTTTATAGTGAAAAAATGGTTGATACTGTGACATCTTATGAGGCAGCCGGTTTCCCTGGGTTGGTTACATGCTTCAATATATATACGTATATTTTTTGGCTAACATGTTCTAAATCAGCATCAATTTACGGACCCATCACTGTTGTGAGCTAGTCCTGAACTCGACGGGGTAACAGCCCGTCTGCTGTTATGTCATGGCATTTAAAAAAAACATTATAAAATAATACTGCAACAGCGAGACGGCCAAACCATAAATATTCATGACTACACAATAGGAATCAATTCTAAAATAATTTCAGAAGTACAGATTTTGTATTACTTGTGTACTTACTGTTGCATTTTATCAATAGGCAATTAAGTCAAAATGCTGCAAAATTTGTTCAAGAAAGAATGAAAATAGATGGATATAACAGGAATAATAAAATTAGAGAATGATTATATGTATATTGTTGTAGTTTTTATTAAAGTTCATGAATTAGGCAATCATTTTGAGATGCTGCACAGCCAGTATCTATTTACTGTGCATACTTGTTATCATAAATGCCGGGTAACAATTAAGCTTTAGCACCTGTAAAATAGTTTATGGCTAAACTATTATTGTATATGTACATCTTGAGTTCACTGCTAAACTATTGTATGTACAATATATGGTGTACTTGTACATTGGATTTGAATTAAAGTTGATTGAATATTGCTATTTTGTAAGTAAAGATGAATGATCGTGTTTTATGTCTGATACTGAATTATGAAATAAATATTGAAGTGATGGATATCTTGTGTTTTAAAATTTTCTGTTTTTCGTTCTCATGTATGTCATAAGAGTGAGCTTGGTAGGTTGAAATTTGAGTGCAGTATACAATACAACAAAAATGTAATGAGAGATGATTTCAATTTCGTCACTTGGATGCAATATCCCGATAAACGCCAAAATCCAAATTTTACTGGAGAAGCAAAAAAAAACCAAACTTTCTCATTTTCGTAAAAATTTCACTTAGCAAAGCGGTTTTTAAAAAGTAATCTTAACTGATAAACGTGGTAAAAGGTATAACGGTTTTAATTCTGTTAAGTTCATTGAGCTGCGATTAAAACTATTTTATTGGCATCTGTCACAAGTCACTTACAGTGTTTGATGCAAAAGTCCGGCGTTCGCTCTTGTCGGGACAGAACACGAACTTTTACATTACTGTCATCTTGTGGAGTGCCGGGCAGATGCGTGCACATTCAGATTATGTACTATCGGTATATTTAATTTTC
>JAWQUT010000062.1:1754348-1777273 GCA_033807755.1 Ellobium chinense
CCCAAAAAAAAACAAAACAAAACAAAACAAAACAAAACAAAACAAAACAACAACAACTACTGCAGCTAGAGGTTTGAGCGACTTTATAGGCAATCGCAAGGCGTCAAAATTCCGACTTTCGGTCAAAGCAGCCTTTATCGGGATATTGCATCCAAGTGACGATTTACAACTGAAATATACTGGTAGACAGTACAGATGCAAGCCTTAAAACAGAGAAGATGCTCACTCGTATGTAAGGATCGTGAAGACGTGTTTAATAAATACTGTGAATTTTGTTTTACATAAACAAATCTGAGTTTCTTAACTGTTTTGAGCACTTTACAGTTTAGAAATAAAAACTTTTTTCGGTTTGTATAACTGAGTGTCTTCGTTTACATTTAGACGCAAATGCATGCCTGCTTGCAGGCTCGTGCCATGCTCAGTTATATGTATAAACGATCAGGTTAAAACGAAGCCATACGGTCTCAGAAAATTTTGAGAGTGAAGACGCCAGATATTTAGTTCACCATAAGAAGTAGTTAATATGATTTCATCGCTAAATTATGTATCTTGATAATGTGGTCTCGCTATGAGCAGAGGACGTTCTGCGTACAGATTTCCACAGGCTGATGTGGTGCGTTAGAACTGGGTGAAAGAGACGAATGTGATTATATGCGTAAATTATAGACTATACAAAAAGAGGAATGAAGTGAAGAGCGCAAAGTGAGCTGGTATGATGTTGCAAGAAAGGAAAACTCGGGACAAGATAAAGAAAAGTTAAGAAGAAATTGAGAGTAAGGAAAGGCAGACCGCAGAGGGAAGAAAGATAGCTCTTGAGAAATAAAAAACCAGTCCGTTCTTTGATTAGCTTTTTTGTGTGGAAGATGTGATGAATATACTGGATACCATCATGAAGTATCCTGACAACCAGACAGGCCCAATATTGTGGTGGTGGTGTTTATTGTGGTGATGATGATGATGATGATGATGATGATGATGATGATTGTTAAAATGTGATGGTTGCATGGGGAAGTTTGAGAAATCACGGTGTGCCTATAGTTATGAGTGGTCCTCAGGGAAATACTGGAGACATTTCAATATTATTCAGTATTTGATTATAACAATGTCCATTCGTAAGAGTAAACCAATGTTTAGAAAAAAAAATAATGCATGGAATATGGCTCCATTATTCAACAGAAACAAGAAAAGCAAAAACGATCCAGAATTCAGCACAAGCGAGTACATTAAAACGTGGAAGAAAAGTTGAGCATATAAAGCTAACTTTATTTAATGTAAATCCTTATCCAATATCTGCGCATAAGATAAGATAACATAAGATAAGACAAACTATATTAATCATTATGGAATTTTAGAAATAAAGTGATAATTGCTTTTTACATTGGTATAATTTTCACTAATTTAAAACAATTGTTATAATTTTTCTTTAGAAAAACATAATATATTTAAGGCACATTTTTTAGATTAACGACTGAAGAATTTCATTTTCCTGGAAAAAAAAAACAACTAAGAGAAAGGAGATCTAGTTTATGTAGAGTACTAAACCTTTAAAAAAGAATGTTCTGATATTAGACCGGCTATAACAATACTGCCGTGCAAAGACAAAATGCCATTAGATGCTCAGATCAAATTACTTAATAGTAAAAAGGTGTTTTATCGTTGCACTGTTGACGAGCAAATCGTAAAACAAAGGTTATCTAGAATTTGGAATTTATCACAACAGAATACACACAGGGATGCAAAGACAGGCATGGTATCTAATTTTAGATAATGAAGAGTGGTCAAGTCCATTAACATTTTCTTGAGATAAAGTGAAATTGTGTCAAGAATAGCAATAATTTTATAAGTTCAGATATTAATTACACAGACAACCTAATTGCAGAAAAAAAGAAATATAAATGAATATTATATATAATAATGATCTAAAAAAAAAAAGATGTAAAAATTGTTTTCAGAAAAAAAAAAGTGGAAAGATTTTACTAAGAATAAGTAAGACATTTTGACAATTATACTCTTTTTCCCTTGATTTAACCGAAATTTGGTGTTAAGCTCTTTAGTGTTAAGTGAAGTAGACGGTACATTGGCGCCTGAGTCAATGATCCACTTGCATTCCAGAACAACTGCTCTTCACTAATGTATACTTTTTACTGGTTTCGGAACCTCTTGAAGAACTCTATACTGTCGATTCAGCTTCATCGTAAATCCTCGACAGAACAAAAAAAATTGGGGTTTAAAGAGGTTGCGATTATCCGGTAACATTTATTATAGAAAAAAACATTCTTTGATGTACGGAAAAAATGCTTTGATTACGCGGAAGATATCATTTGTAGGGTTTAGGATTAAGAAACAGTGCAAGCTCGAAGTTGTTTTGACAATTGCATCTTTCGGAAGAATTTTTTTTGCAGGTATTAGGACCTCATATAAAGAGTGGACGTCGGTCTGAAAGTACCAGTTTTCTCTTCCATTGTGACTTTGGTGATGGAGTTAAAAATTGGTAAGTGAAGTTAGATGGAGCGAAACATTAGTATAAAAGGGATAACGTCCTATATGCATTATGGGTATCGGAAATAGAAGTTGGGAGAATAATGGCGGAAATATAAGAGGGAAAAGGAAACGCCTCGTAGTAAAGTTTCTAATTTCACGCTCTACGCTTAGACACCCTCTCCATCGATTTTGCTCGCCATAAAATCCCCAAGGTTGGCAAAATTCTAATTTCACAGCTCCACCACGGTATTGACCGGATATTGACTTTAGTCACACTCATAAACACTGGTCAGCTGTGAACGAAACCAGACTATGTCTATTGTAGTTTGGACATCATTAAAGGGTACTTGCATCGGTGTTTTCAGGATTTACTGTTGACACGCGGTGACCTTTTATGACGTCACTATGGTACAGGAACTGCGCAAGAGCTAAAAGATTGATGGATAATGGGTAATAAGAAATTAAAGTTCCATAAATTCTGCATGGGTTGGCAGATTGCCACTTGAAACAAAACAAAATATGTAAGGTATAAAGGAGAGAAGGAAAGAAGATAGAATGTATAATAAGAAAGTAAAAAATAAAAAAAATATCGTTATTAATACGCTGAGTATGTTAACAGAAATGCTGAGACGGGGTAGAACTTTAAACACATAGCGAAAACTCAAAGCGCCTCCAGCGATGTATATGTAGACGCAGTAACGAACGATATTAAACAACAACAAAACAACAACAACAACAACAACAGCAATAAATATTAATGCAACTAGATTACAACGATAGAAACGACAGCTGCAGTAATGGATGATAGAAACGACAGCTGCAGTAATGGATGATGTAATCGATGAGCTTGAACAACAACAACAACTACAACAACAACAGCAACAGAAACAACATCAGTAATAAACAATGTTATCGACGGACACGATGAATGGATGTTTTAGCATCAGAATAAAAATGAGAGACAGAAAAAACAAGGGACTAGTGTCTCCTTCGTAACTGCTCAATAAACTATCTCTATCAGCAACTCGCTATCCATGACAAGTACAGTAATTACTGACTGACCCATGTTTATTAAAGGACTCGAAATCTGTAGTGAAAAGTGTAAGACATAAATGCAGACATCGATAACTTACTAAGTCAGCAGTGCTGTGCTACTTGGTTCAAAAGTTAGTTTAAACTTACTTAGCTTAATTTAGCGTAATGTAACGTAACGTTACGTAACCTTACCTAACCTAACCTAACCTAACCTAACCTAACCTAACCTAACCTAACCTAACCTATTTTCTGTACAGAAATCGATATTATAAGTTATAAGATGATCGGGCTGTAGACATAAAAAGTACTCAGTTACAAGGCGCGTTACATAGAACTTGATGTGTTTTCGCCAGCTCAGGTCAGCCATCATGAGAGAACCAATATGGAACAGCTTTTAAATCCAGTTATATGTACTGTCTCCAAAAGTTGAAAGGTGGCTTTCACAAAGCGGAATAGATTCGTTTTGGATGGAATACTTTTGAAATGAAAATGATTTTATCGAATTCAGTAGTCATATACGTGTAACTACTTTTCGCAAGAAAAGTTTAGATTAATCTTTTAAATGTTATCATTTGAAGACAAAATCCATATTATTATTTCAAGCTTAATTTCTTTGTTCGTTGAATGAGTGCAGAAATGCATTTCTGATTACATTACTGCCTGGAGTAGGAAATTTTAATGGACTTTTATAATGCCGGAAAACCTCTTTTCTAGCTTGCATAAGAGTTGCCAGATTTGGTTCTTTCGGACCAGATTTTTGACACTTTTTGAAAGCTCTTGGCTCCAAAATGAACTGTTTGGCTCTATGGCTTTATTATGGCGTCAATGGACTTTTGAGGAATATTGTTTAATTTCGGGTGCAGAAAGGATGTAAAATTGTCTGAAGAAACGATTACGATCAACTGGCCGCTCTAATCTGTAATATGAGAGCTCCATACTCTGTGATAGTTTCTTATTTGAGTAAAGCTTATGGAATTTTGATAGGCTTTCTTCCGCTTGTTCTTATATATATTCAAAATACTTCCAAGTTGGTTTTTAAAATTATTATGTAAATGACTTCGGATAAACAAAAAGCCACTTATTGTCTTCTGTATCAAAACTGAATGGCATTTCCAAGTAAAGTAAAAATAAAACCTTATGTCAAACCAGGAGCTCAATCGACCCTCTTCAGACATGATTTGGCTCGTTTTTGGCTCATTTTACATAAGCGCTTTGGCTCCGACTCGACAAAAGTCTGGTAACCTTGGTTGGCCTAGGCCTACTGTATTCAGGGGAAACAAGATGGACGACGCAGAAGAGGAGAGAAAGGGCTCAAACGGAATAAGGGCTGGATAGTATGACTCATCAAACAGAGACACCAACCTCCTCTCAGGACTACTTGTTGGTGACGGTTCCTTAAGTGACTGGCTGTTATGGGCTGCTTAGAATATAAATATTATTTGAGCTACACAGATGTCGTGTCTATGGCAGCAGTAGCAGCACGGTTGCATAAAACAGTTTTATTTGCGTAAAATATGGATGACACCTTTCCGTAAATTAGTCTCCTTGTAAATTGGTGCCATCGTTGTTAGAATTTAAGGTCGCAAGGAGAACATTATATTACCACAGAACATTCACAGGGAATGAGTGATGAACTGACACAGGCTACTACATTTGGAGGAAAACCATCCCTTGTTGTGTTGTAAATGGTTACTCGGGCAACCCATTTTTCACATAATAATATGTTCAAAGTAGGGTTAAAGGCAGAATCAGTGACAGGCTTTTATTTAGGGTTAAGGCAGGGTTAGTGTTGATTAGTTAGCCTCTTGATGAGCTTACCATAAAGAAAGCACTGTACAGTATATGTAGTGAGATTTGTTTACGTTTCCAAATAACGCCGTCCTGCTGTAAACGTACTTTCATCGGGCGTCATTTAAACACAAAATCAGGTTCTCATGCTTTACATAATTAATATTAACTTTTTTTTTAAAACGCAAACGTGGCCAAGGCAGTAGGAAATTCTACCGAAACGCAAAGCTATCTTACTGGTAGTCACCTATTGCTAATGGCCAGCTTTATGGACTTGGCCTTGCGTTTGACTGCCACGGACAGTAAAAACTGGTGATGGGATGTTGTTCATCAAAGCAAGAATCCAGAATGCTGCAATAATAATAATAAGTAAAAAATAAATATAATGATAATGGGGTTCATTATGTGAGTCTCAGATCCAGGCTTTGTCCTTTTCACGGGACTTCGCTTATTACCCCAGCAGATTCGATCACTCGAGTTTCACAAATCCCTCATGAAAGTAAAGTGTCGCTGCATTTTTACGTACGGTGATCACTCGCATATAGCTATTACACATTTTACCTACCAATTAATTAAAGAAAATAAGAGAGAAAACTTGCTGTGTGCAATCTATTTCCTTTTTCTCACCAATGGTTTAGTTATCGAGTATATAAAATTGTGAATAAATTACCACGGTATCAAATAACAACGGTGATATAAAAAAAAAAAATTAACTAAATAAACAAATCATTTCAGGTAAAGTAGTAAACGAATTCGGTTCTTATTTTACATCCCCATCTTTTTCATTTATAAAAGCATATAATGTTTATCGCACGGATGGGAGGAGGGGGTGGGGTGAGGTGTAAGGAGGCAGGTCTCCAGTCTTCAAAAGCTTTGTTTCTTTCTCTCTGCATGTCAGTGTGCCTTTGTCTGTTTGGTCGACTTTGTCCTTTGTCTTTCCCAGCTGCCTTTCTTGTAACAATTAAACGAAATGACGGGAATGAAAATTGTGGGATAGCAAAATAGGGAGAGGATAATGATTCTTATGGCAGTGGCTGTCGACGCCAGACTGTTTACTTATCATCTGCGAAGCGCACAGTTAACGGCCCGCCTGGGGTATAAAAGGAAATGAGAGGCACGATGGGGCACTTCACTAATTGGAAATTTAGTCCACGCTTAACGTCAAGGCGAGCTAATTCTCCGAATTTCCAGAGTAACACATTTTATATTGTCTAGAAATTTTGCAGATTGCTAGTTTACAGTCCTTTCCAGCGTTAAAGTAAAGAAAATCGAGGCAGATAAAGATGCCAATAATACCTGACATAAGGGTATGCAATTTTAAATAGTGCAGATACACCCAGAAAACTAGTCATGCGGAGGGGAGAAAGGGGTTGGATTTGAATTTCAAAGGCTTAGATAGGTTTAAATACTTTGATAGATTCTGAACAGGTGACGTTCGGCCACTGAAGTTTAAAATGTGAGGTTGTTGCTAATGGAGAAGTTATCCCGTCTGGCGTGTGAAAAGGCCGAAAATGTTGGGTAGCCTGATTCACTGCCAAAATTCTCAAACTCTGATTTGGTCTTGGGGCATTTTTCTATACTATGTTAAAATTTGAAGGAAAAAATGAACAAAACGTGTGTACAATATTTTGGCAAAATAAATTAATTCAGGAGTGTAAAGCCTTATAAAGCCAACACCGCAGACACACACACACAGAAAATGCATCTTCATACCGTATAACGACATCTAGTTTTTTAATAAAAGCAAGTCCATCTGAATCGATTCTGTGTCCAGTGGCCGTATGCCTAATCCTTACGTTAGTTAACGCACTGCAGTAACCACGGGGAACTTCTAAACTATTAGTAGTGTTCACCGTCAATTAACGTAAAGATTATGCATACGGTCACCCAGGTCTAAGTAGGCGGGACTTGCCTTCCGACTGTAACGAGCAAATGGCGATGCCGCAGCTGTAAGACCCTATCAACCCAAAACAAAACGGGTTGGGAGGCGGAGAGTGGGGAGATAACAAAAAAAGAAAAACGAAACAAAAAAAAAAACGCTGCCGAATTTTGTTTTCCCGTTTTTAAAAAGTGTCCGAGTCTGCTGAATGTCGTAATCCGGGACACAAATATGGCTACCCCTGGCACGTGCGTCCTCAAAGCCTCTTCGTGCCTTAGATTTGCTTTTGCAGTCATGTTGATTTAAGCTCTGACGGGACGAACAAACAGACAAACGGGCAGGCAGACTGGCAGGCGGGTAGGCAAAGAGGCAGGTAGGTTGTCAGTGCAAGCAGGATGGTAGGCAGTCTGGCAGACAGGCAAAGAGTCAGGCAAGCATATCATGCAACAGGAAGACAAGCAGGCTGGCAGGCAGACAGGCAAGTCAACCAGGCAGGCAGGCAGGCAGGCAGGCAGGCAGGCAGGCAGGCAGGCAGGCAGGCAGGCCGACTAAAAGAAGGGTTCCGACGTGAAAGTGCCGAGTCCCGCACCTGTTATCTCTTTAATTATCAGTTGCAGTTTCTGAAACATTGACAGAGCATACTGTTTTGATCCAGACGGTGAATGTTTGGGGTACAAAATAATAACAGTCAGAACATTTTGTGAGAATTTCGTAGTGGAAATGAACGTTAAAATGAACTTTGAATTTTGGCCGTATGCATAAGCCACATTATTGTTAACGAATTGCATTAACCACTGTGAGCACTATTAGTGTGTTGGGATTTTCTCGTGGTTACCGCAGTGCGTTAACTTGCGTAAGGATTATGCATACAGCATCTCTTTCGGAGATCGCTCATAGATCTATTTACAATGGTGATTTTTAAAAAAAAAAATGAACAATTATTATTATGAATTCTGCTGCAGCTGATACGGATGTGTTTTTGCCCTTGTGGATGTTCGAAATGTGACTGTTGCCAGACGATTCCCGTTTTCTCATGGCTAAGGACACAAAAGTCCTTTGAAGTCAGGTACGTGATGTTTGATGGGAGGAGATCTTCCGTGTTGGTTGTGTGGTATGCACTTTCCGTGAGGTTAGAGCCAGTTTATTTTTAGCTAGAGACGATTTTACAGTTCTTTAGCCTACTTCTGTTGGTCTTCATAAGCTTGTGATAGATAGATCACTAACTGGTTACCAGTTAATGAAAATGAAAATGAAAAAAAAAAATGAAAATACGACTTTTATTTAACCCGTAGAGAAATAGATTTACAATGTATGCAATGTTATACATCTCATTCATAATACAGACACAGAACAGTACACATCAGATTTGTAAATACAAAACATGACAAATGAAATACATAACAAAGTCATTGCTGGTCGGCAGCGGTGCAGCGCCCTGGTCTGTGAGTCAAAGACACAAACTTGAAGCAGTTTTCAATTTCTGAGTACGACTCATACATCTCACGACTCACCTCCCAATAGTACGTCTGTATTTTTATGCTGCTAATAATGCTTTTACGACAATTGCAACTTTTATAACGACCGTTGCTCATATTACAAAATCTACTTTTACCTCTAAAACCTTTTACATTAACAGTTGTCGCTACTATAATAAATTTTAACACTACTGCATTACGACCAGTAAAATTCCTTGAAAGTCAAATACAGTCAAATACAAGGAAACTGAAGGCAAGGCAACGAAGTAAGCTTCTAGCTAATTTACAGAATGGAAAGATAAGATTAGTACATTTTCAGAAGATGTACACGAATGAATGGACATTTTCACACACTATTCACAGCACCACAAAAACAGCCACTGATAAGAGGTAAAATGCGGAATGTTATTTGTGATAGACTAGGTTAATGTAATAACAATATTATTATTTAAACACAAGTTCTCTTTTTTTTTTAAATTATAAGAATGAGTGATACTGTGTATAAACAACAAGTAGTCAGATTGCGCAATCTGAACGTAACACTGCAGTGAGAAAACTGAGCGTGAGACGAAAGCATTCGCCTGCATTTACTTTGGTGGAAGAATTTTGGAAGCAGATTTTCTGTTGGTTGTTTTCTCAGAATCAACTTTTTGTAACTTGACCGAGTAACTGGAGCAACCCTATTAATTATTGACAACATTAAAACCGAAGTCGTCATGAGTATGACTTCTTAAATGAAAATTTCTAATTTGTTTGTTTCGCATTTAAACATCAAATCCTGACCCAGTCTAAATCTAGATCATCATTGTTGATGCATCTCGTAGTTTCCCACAGAAATAAAAGTTTGACGAAAAGATGCAACATTTTTAACAGCATGGCATAAGCTAAATTTCTCATTTAAGAAACAAAAAACAGCTTTAAAAAATTGTCTTGGCTCTTACATTGATTTTGATTTTGTAATCAGAGCCGACAAAAAAAAATTGAACAAGCTGACACCAAAATCTGCATTTGAACTATTTTTTGGAATATGACCTTATAATAATTATGACAATAGCAATAACAATAACAATAACAATACGTTTATTGGGCTCAGACAACATGGCCGAATTCTTTCCTGCAGGATAATGGATCTTGGGAAGATGGCTGAGTCTTGCCACCTCAAAAAATATTTAATAATTAGTCTAATATGTAACTCTCTCCAGCCCGTTATCACTACCAGCGATAGCTTCCTGGTTGACAGTGTTCGGTTCTCTGAAATTAATTACCAATAACAACAAACATTTCATCACAGAGGCACGTTTAATGGAATGTCCGTTACACTGATCAGTGCTCTGTCTGTCTGGAAATTAAATAAAATATCGTTATCCGGATATATTTTATAGAGTTGTCTCACTGGACTGGAAATTACAGGGGTTTCACGAGCCGGAAACTACTGTATAACCTATCATAACTACAAGTATTTAGATGGAACTTTGTATCTATATGGAATCTTATATCTATAGGGAACCTTGTTTTGAGGAAGATCATTCACTTCTTACGGAAATAGACAATATCGAAATTCAGAAAACTGTCCAGAAATAAAATGGCTGTGTCAGCCAATGAATGTGCAGTTTTTAAATCCCGGAAGTCAGTCAGATTCCTCCATAAACAAATTAGGAAATTAGCATTTAGTAAAGTACAACGGTAGCTGCATTTCTTACAATCCCTGGAATAAGAAAATGTGGCATTCCTTGAAAGCTAGCTTTATATATCGCAGCGACCAATTAGATTTTTCGATATTAAATTATTGCAGCCGGTGAAAGAGCAGTTTGATACTGAATGATTGCTGCATGGATGTTACTTCCTGATTCATTTAATGCAGCTTACTAAGACTCAAATCTGTTTGCTATATATATTACTACGCATTGTCGATTGCTGTTCGTCAAGTCCTTAGTTTCATTCGCCATTCCCACTCATCAATACTGGAAATAAGTATCTGAGCTAAAAAAAAACAACTAATTACTTTTAATATCCCATGACAGCTATAGTTTTTTGCTGTGTCTCTTCGTTTGACCCACCCCTATGAAAGCCGAGCTAGGGACTCAGGCTATCTCTGAAGAACAAAGCTCATTGGCAGATCTTCTCTCTTCCAGCCGCTTAACCCAAAATCTTGCAACTTTCATTTAATCTAAACTGCCTAGAGAAGTGACAAATGCATTAGAACAGGCCACAGCTAAGGTCATTAGGCCCTTGGGAGGGAGAAAAATATATATCTAGAAAAATGTATCAACCTAAGCAGTAAATCCAACTTAGATGATATCAATAGAATTGAGCGTGTGTAACCTTTGTAGGACGCTTTTATTCTCAACCCACGATTTGCTTTCACTAGGACCCAACCTCCTAGGCATTGCGTTGCCTCGGAATTTCAAAATGCCGAAGGATGACTCTGAAAGATGATGCCGCACGCCTGTCTTGACTATCTTTATCCGGGCCCATTCAAAGTCTTTATTCGTTGCTGCCAGCAAAACGTGTTGACGGCTTTGCTTTGTTCCTAGCAACGACGCCTGGAGACAGCCATTGTCAAGCAATTCCCTGAATTTAGACAAATCTTTATTGGGGGCCGCGGCGAATTTGGATCCGACCATTGTTTAGACGTCTGTGAATTTACTTTCCCCGACATTCATTTAGTGATACCACAGTGAGACTTCAAACGTTGCTTTCTCCGGTTAAATTTTATTCAATGCAGCCAAGGTAAACGAGCTTTTGATCGGGCTATGGAAATACAACTGGGGATACTGAAAGAAAGGAACGACCACATAAAAAAGAAGAAAAAAAAAATCACAAAAGAAAAACCAAATACCAAAACAAACAATGTCTCTTGCCATCCCCAGCGTTTATCTTTTTCTCTTCCGTTTTCATTCTCTTTTCTGGCCATAAAATATGCTCTGTAACAAGTATGTCCCTCGCGTCCGCGATACTTTAATGCGTATTCCGCCCGGGACTGCGTTCGCAGCATGGCGACGAGACCAGGGACAATAACCCGCTACAGAAATCAAACGCTTGGAAGGGAGGTAATCCAAGTAAAAATCCGTGTATCACTTTGAGATCATTTTTTGTGCGGAGCTCGAATGGTGATCCCTCTTGGGACGGTGAGCTTTTTTCAATATTTGATCAGAGCACAATCGGTTTTTGAGGACGGTTGGAAAATGACTTTCCCTGGGAGTCTCCCGCGGGACACTCATTTTTCCAGGTTGGTGCACGGCGATTTCTATCGTAGAGCGCTTATTATGTGCGGTCCACAGACGACCTGGGGATGGATGCACGGATGCACTACTGGAAAAGAGTGACAAAGGGAGAAAGAGAGAAAGAAAGAAAAATTGGAAGAGGGAGGGACAGGCGGAAGAGAAGTACTGTGGCTCAACGAGTGCCTACAGAGGCCTCGCAGACAAAGGCATTCAGACAGACTGGCAGACATGGAGAGAAGCAGAGTGAT
The DNA here is from genome assembly GCA_033807755.1 of Ellobium chinense. Classification (NCBI taxonomy): domain Eukaryota; kingdom Metazoa; phylum Mollusca; class Gastropoda; order Ellobiida; family Ellobiidae; genus Ellobium; species Ellobium chinense. The sequence goes on from JAWQUT010000062.1 coordinate 1,766,479, forward strand.
AGATGGAAGAGCAGAATGACAGACAGACTGACAAACAGACTGAAAACGAGTCTGACAGACCAATGGACGGACGAACAGTACGTAAGGGCATTCACAGGCTCGGGGTTTCCACTGATTCCAGCCTTCTTATTGCAGATGCCAACCTGCAAAAGCATCTTTGAGCAATTTAATAAAATTTTCTCCTCGAATCACACACAGGAAAAAATGGCCAAGGCTAGTCCGTAGGTCTGGTTTCACCACTGTGCTCAAGTTATATACGTTTACAGTAAGGGTCTTTCATTTAGATTTTTCACAGTTTTAAATTAAATGAAAAGGGGTTAAATGTTTAGCCTTCTTTTGCAGGTCACAGACCCGTACAAATGAAATCCACTGAAGCCATTGGGAAATACTGCCTGTAACAATTTTTTTAAACAAATTCAGGACTGAAATTCACCATTTTCACGGTGTGGTTCCATGTTATACGATTAGTTCTACACAATCTGAGTCAGCATGAAGTAAGGGACCATGGAGGTAACACGACATCATTCATCACTGACTGCTGCATTTGAACACTTACCATTGTTAAGGCATGATATTTGTCTTAACATAATCAAATACTGGAGATACGATTTAAATTTTTCATGCAATACTAATGCATTTTACCGCACAGTAATTAAAACATTCCTGATCTTACACTGCACTAATTGTAAACTTTGATTTATCCAGACTCATCCAGGACTGTACATTAAAAGAATGACTATCACGGAAATTAACTAGGAACTTCTATACTTACTGTATATTTAGGCTTATTATTATGAAATTAGCATTCATTCACCAACCAGTCCTCCATTCTACTGTTGACTTTAAAAATTACGAAAATCAAATAATTTAAGTCAAGTTACTGAAAATTTTAAATTTCGTCAATTAATGTTTTTATACAACTCTGAGTCTTTATACCCATGCGGCTATGTTGTAATGACCATGTACACATTGTGTACCGTGCTAGGAGCTAGGAGACGTGAAGTACACCATACCATATTTATCATCTGGAATACATACATCATTCAAAGAAACAAATTATGACAAGGAGCAGAGATGAATGGAAATACACTGGTATGCCATCAGCAAAACGGTCATGATGGCGTCAGTAAGCGAATGACAATCCAAGAAATGAAAAAAGTGAATGCTGAAGAAGAAATTTAAGAGCAGCTTGACTTTTTGCTGCTTGTGGGTGTGCATGACTTGATTAGAAGCGTTATGCCGAGAGGCATTGCACAAGACTACCCGATCTGATGGACTGAATACTTTATGTCTAAATAATTAGATCACATAGAGATATTAAACCCACTTCAAGAAATGTACATGGAGATTATGAAGAAGAAGAAGGAGAAGAGGAAGAAGAAGAAGAAGAAGAAGAAGAAGAAGAAGAAGAAGAAAAAGAAGAAAAAGAAGAAGAAAAAGAAGAAGAAATAATAGTACAAGGATGCAGAAGAACTGGAGTAATTTCACTTATAAAGTTTCTAATCTAATTTACAAGGTAATCTACGATTTCAGGGACAACTCAGCGTTGAGTAAAACCTCGTCCTGAGACCTTCACATAGCGTCATAGCTAGTCAAAAGCATCATTTCTCTGGATACGACGACAAAGATCACCAGGAAAGCATCTCCTCAATGATACTCTCCCGCAGTCAAGTGGTAAAATGCAAAGTTATGTACAAAGGCACCGCCCTGGGAGCCTGGACACAAAAAAATTAGGACACAAACTAGAACGGCAAATATTATCATACACACTTCATAGCTCCATAAAGATCGCAAAATAATGCGGGGGATATAAAAGGAAGAGAAGTATTTTTATATATTTTTTTTCGAAATATGCGCTTTCTATCCCTCCCTCGCTCTCTCTCTGGAACCGCCAAACTTTCAAGGACAAACAAGCCCAACATTACAGAATTACGATTATTGTCCATTAGAACTTCCACGGGGTTCGCCATCGCCATACAGTGTACATTTATCATCAAGACTCCCCGAGGATGCGCACCAGCTCGCCAAAGAGTCAACAACATTTGATGACGTCATATTCCCAGGAGGCCCTCTCCCTGGTCACAGAGGTCGGGCCCATGTATTTGCTCTGAAAATGGGTTCCTCGCTTAACTGAATTCTGCCGGGCGCCAGAATGCAGCTGCGTGGCATCATCGTCCACCACCGGGCGCCTTTGTACGAGTGTACTTGTCCGAAATGATGCCACAAAAGGTCGCGAAGACACGGCTACAAAAGGAGGAACTCTCCATGGAGTTTAGGCAAAAACTTGAATCACAATGCGCTCCGCTGCTTTCCTCCTGGGGGATTTTTTCCCTTCTTTCTGGAGTCCCTAGCCTATACATGATTTGTGGGGTGGGGGAGGGAGACAGGGATTAAAAAAAAATAAAAGCCACGGATTGATGGATTAGATAGCTGGATGTGGATCACAGAGGAAAAGTTAAATCTTTTAGGACTGACGAGCGATCGAACAAGGCTTGGAGTATTCAAAGGAGATCGATGGCCTTAATGAGTAGCAGGGCATGCGCTGTATAGTAAACAAGAGAGTCTTGGCCCACGTGCAGCTTTAACATTTTGAAAACATTTTCTGTCATATTTTAAAGGGCTACAAATCGATATAAGGCTTAACTTGTCGTTACTTTAAAGATTCGCCACACACATACACATACACACGCATGCACGCAAACACACACACACACACACACACACACACACACACACACATACACACACACACACACACACACACACACGCACACACACACAACACACACACACACACACACACACACACACAACACACACACAACACACACACTCGCAGTCTCCAAAATACATGAGTGTAGATCGATCTGTAGTCTTGGAGTGATGGGAGAGACGTGAGGGAAAAATAGGTTATTACAAGACCTATGTAATGGGAGGGCAAAGATCTGTGGCAAGCTAAGTTAGTCAGCAAAATAGGTTCATTCACGGATTCATATTTACCTAAATGTAGATCTACGGAAGAACCTTTGGACATGTTTCTCTTTCTCGAAAGCCTAAATTTCCAAAGACTAACTTTTAAAGTGATTGCTCTTTTTCATTGACGAGTGTAATAACCGAGACAAGGGTAAAGGTGCGGGCTGTACCCGTAGGCCTAAGTGAAAAACAGGCATAAAATGGTAAGTTCAAAGGCACTTAGATCGCTGGCAATAAGACAGTGAAAGCAAAGATATCTATAGAGCTCGAAGGGAGTCAAGGGTGGTATGTAGACTCCCATAGCCCATCCAACCTTTTTTCGTCCTGGACAAGTGTCTCAAAACTCCTCTTGAGCCGTAGGGGTTCCCGGCTGTAGTAAGCGGCCTAGCAAAATCAAAGAAGCAAAAAAACTGAAAATCTTTCAACTTTTCTGAAGACACACGTCGGCGCAGAGATCAAAGACTCTCGTCTCCAAGAGGGACCGGCCCAGTCACGTCAAATCTGTGCTTTTTCTCGGATTAAAAACTTGCCTAAAGACCTTGGATCAACACGAGGCGATCCTGGGTACACATTCGTAAGCACCTGTTAAACTGGGTCACGTGACCAAAACAAATATGGCGGCGCAAGCTCGATAGTCAGTGTCAGTCGTGTGCGTGTGTTTGAGGTTTGTGTTTAGTTTCGCTTTTCTTGGGGGTTCCCCTCGGCCAACTTTTTTTTTGTTGCTTTTTCGGACATATATTTACTTTTCTTTTATCGTCTAAGATTACAAAAAGGAAAAAAAATACAAATGTTCATAATATTTTCATTTCGTGACAAACAAGGCTTGATATGATTGGTAAGAACAACTTATGTTCAATAATGTTTCAGCAAAGAAATGAACAAACATCCAAGATTTCAGAACTTATTGCAGTGTACTTTCTCGTTTTAGCCAGGAATCACTTCTTAGCTGTGTTTTCGTAGGAACATAGATCTGATACTGACTGAGTTCTTAGCGACATGATATCTAGCAAGTGTCCCCATCTTCACCTCGCAAAATATCAGGGAAACCCATTCACTTCTTAATATGAACTTCACAATATAAATATCTATTCAAAGAAGCAGATTTTACTTTCATTCAAAGACAATCACATATAAAAGAACTAAAGTCGTGATTTTATTTTAATCCATATTTCCTAAAATTATACAGTTTATCATAATAATCTCACTTTAAACCTCACTGTAATGAATTTATATGTGATATGATGCCACAATTTTTTGCACGATAAACTTCGAAAAAAAATTATAACAACAACAGAGGCTACGATAACGACTACAGCGACAAACGTCAAAAAAAATTAAAACAGTGAAGTCTGACCCCTACTGCAACAACAGCAACAACAACAACAACAACAACAACAACAACAACAACAACAACAACAACATCAACAATTCCAGTGGGAAAGAAATTGCAGCACTAGAAAAGACTATAACTTAAGAAAACACTCTGCAAAAACATTTTTGAGAGTAACATCTGTACCCATGGTATGGTTAATACAGTGAAGGAAAAAAAAATAAACTTTGTCAGCAACGAGAACTGTATCAAAACTGTAACAGAAAAAAAAATCTATAACACCAACACTAACTAAAGGGTTTGCAGTAAATATAAACATAAGTAATTTTATAGCTCAAAATACACATATGGATAAGAAAAGAAGCAACACACTGTCTCAGATCTTGAACGGGAGCATGATAAAATATTCACAGTGATAAAACTTAACTGTTTCGTAGCTCACTACAACAAGGATTGTTTCTCAGCAGTGTTAAAGTAAATCTGAAAACAGATAATAAACCAGATTAAAACGACTTTTGAATGAACTAGACTAGTTTTCTGTGGAATTCTAAAATGCACTGTAGAGAGACATTGCTTCGCACGTTTCCTTTTTCTGGCAATTAAGCTTTATTTTATCAAGCTAAATGAGTATTTTTTAAAATTTCAAAGTGATATTTGAAGATACTGCATTAATGATTAACATTTTCTGGCAATAGCTCATTTTTGTGAAGCAAATGAATGTGAGTTTGCAAAAACAGAGTTCAAAAGGTGCTTTGGAAGATCTTTTTTTTTTCGGCAATAATATTTTGTCATTAAGGCTAATGAATGAATTAAAAGACAAACTAAACAAAACAAAATAAAACGAAATAAAAAACAACCGCTTTTTAATAGATAGAATAGTCTATAATAATATTTTTCACAATATCGCCTTTTTCCATTGATGTTACTTATTGAGAACTTCTTATGTGCCGATGTTGTATTAATGCGTATGTTACATAGTAATCTCCAGATTTCAAATAAAACAATAAATCTTTTTATGCATTCGGGCACTGTTTTCTGTCGACATAGGAAGGCATTTATGCTGCAAAAAAATACACACACACACACACACACACACACACACACACACACACACACACACACACACACACACNCCTCTGACACCCCACCCCCCCACACACTCACACACACACACACACACACACACACACAGAGAGAGAGAGAGAGAGAGAGAGAGAGAGAGAGAGAGAGAGAGAGAGAAAGAGAGAGAAATAGTTTATAATGATTTAAAAAATGAATACCGTATGAAAAAAAATAAATAAACAAACGAAATATCTGAATAACAGTCGTTTTAAATTCGCGGAAAGATATTCCTATTGCTAAGCTTTGCGTTATCTGAGCCTCGGTGTCTTCCCAGACACAAGGCACCATCACAACAACCTTAACACGTCGCATCTCTGATGAAGAACGGGCGGTTCCACAGACGATGCGGTCAATTTTGAAACTCCGAACTGGAAAACAAAAAAAAAAACAAAAAAAAAAGGTCAGTTTAAGATCAACGGAAATACTGTAGCCTCTTACCATCACGGTGTTGAGAAGTCTTTCAGATCTAAACTGGAGTTCAGCACATTCTATCACTAATTAAAATGGAAACTTTTTATCATGAATAGCTCCGCCAGGGATGCTATTTTTCTGGGGTGCAATTTTTCATCTATTTTGTTGTTGTTGTTGTTGTTGTTGTTGTCGTTGTCGTTGTTCGTTTTTTGATAGAAAAGGTTGGACCTAGTCTAAACTGGTGTATTGTGGTGAATTAAAAAAGCGAATCAAGGAATTTTTTTCTGCTTCTGGACTCCATCTAAGATACGCCATGAACTAGGCACCATGAACGCCATAAAATATGCTTTTAGTTCTAGTATTTTTTGCCCTCCTTCTCTTTAAGTCAGTGTATGGTTTGGGCAAGACAAAATCATTTGGACCTTGGCGGAGATACGCATTTTACTGAGTCCAGTGTACCTTTTTTTTTTTTTTTTGAAGTGTGTAAGACATCCAGCAAGAATAATAACTATATCCACACAAAACAGGAGCCAATCCCGTGTTTGGGAGAGAAGAAAGGCGGGATCGTAGCCAGAGCGGGACCTATGCCAAAGATCCGGGGCAGAGCAGGGAAATAAGTACAGAAATTAAAAAATGCGTCGTGAATATGTCCCTTGATCAAAGATCATGCTACCGCTGAGTCACATTATTGTCGATATGAGTGACTCGCCTAAGCCTTGTTACAGTGTGGCACATTCATGTAGGCGAGATCTGACAGGGATAATTGCAAGTACACTCACATTCAGTCAATTAAAATGAGCTATCCTTTGGAAAAGAAAGTAAGAACAATTCACCACGGTAAGAGACTGGTAACCGTGGAACTGTAACTGCTTTTTCGTTAGTGGAACCTACAAGATTGTTTTTCTTTTCCATAAAGGCCAGTACATATGGGCATAGGTTGATTAAATGAAACAGTCGAGGAAGAGACGGAAGAGCTCTTCTCTTTCTATCAAAACTCTTATATTCATATGCATGTATGTTGAAGATGGAAGAACTGTAATGGCAAGAGGCCAAAGGCAAAACTCAGAAAATCTGAGCAAGGAAAAGGCTGGAGGAATACCTCCCTTATCGTACGCACGTCCCATTGATTCTGCACGCCACTGATACTTTTCTTAAAATTAGAACCACAATGTGTCATGTCTGATAGAATTGCTCGGAGAGGTAGAAGCTTGCCGAGCTCAGCGTCCTCCAAAATCAGTAAGACGTCTAGGAGACGGCAGCCATCGAGAGAGACGTGTTTCTCCACGATTACGCTATCTGGAGCCCGGCCTGAGAGGCAAGGGGCGCTACAAAAGAGCATCGGAGCGTCAGAGAGCGGTAATCTCCCGCATCTACCCGGGATGGCGAAAGGACGCGGAGGGAGACAAGCACTGAGTGCTTTGATCATGTTTCTTGAGGGCGAACTCCATCTCGGGACCCCCCAACAAAAAGAGCTCACGAAGGGAGATAACCCCCTGCTGATTCGGCGGTATAAAACCCCGTGCCTGCTTGAAGATATGTTTTATGGGGGGACGCGTTTTCTTATGTTTTAGATTTCCTTGACAACTTTTGAGGGTGTTTCCTCCCTTTTATTTTTTTTCCTCCCTCTAATGTGATATGAAGGTATAAAGTTATGAGCTTTATGACGTCCGATTTCGTTTTGAGTTTTTCTTCTCCAATTTAACGGGAGAACCGATTATATGTCTGAAGATGAACGTAAATACTCTTACAAGACTGTTGATTATTATGATATTACGTGAGAATATTAGCGTAATGCAGTGGTCTGATTCCACTGACGGAATGTATTCGGACATTTTTCATGATGGCAATGAATGATAGCGTGCAGAAAACTTTGATAACCTCGGAAGATAAACTAGATCGACGCAAGTCTCGGTTAGTGATAAACTGAGCCTGAATATGATAGCTGTCTGCATGTCATTACAAATTTGTTTAAAAAGATATATTTCTATATATTATCTTGAAAAATGACCTCTCCACTCCATCCTGCTTCTGATTTTCTCATCCTTGCTTTCTTTCTATATTTTGAATGGTTCCTTGTTTATCTCTTTCCTTCTGAATCTTCTGCATCTTCTCTTATTTCTCCAAATCCTCCTACTCTGTGTCTTCTTACCTTCTCCTTCTTCCTCTTTTCTCTCTTCTTGTTCTCCTGCCTCTGTATATCTGCCCACTTCTACACCACCTTCTTCTCTATCTGCTCCTTCTTATTTTATTTCTCTTCTAACCTTCAGTCTTTCCATTCCACTCTTTAGCTTCTCTCCTGTTTTTTGTCGTCTTCGTCTTTATGTCATTTTTTAAACTTATTCTTTTTCTTTCATGGCACTAAATCATAACCTCGTCGCCTTGTCGCCACTTTTTTGCAGTCAAGACACCAACCATTTAAGAAAAACAGTCATTAGGAAATAATCAAATCATGAAAAGGTGTGCGAGAAGGCAATTTCAAAAGATCAATTTTCTATTACGCGTAGACAATATGGGTTATTAATGGTGTAGCTTTCCATCAACTTTCTTGATCAATGTTCACTCCATCATATCCATAATTAAGCGTGCCTTTTATGTATAGCTTGACAATGAAGTCAGATAATTTGGGAAATCCTTTTTTTCTTGTTTTCGACGCCACATGCCGTTGGGCAAACGTCTAATATGTTACATTCGCTTGAGAGAACTGCTCGATTTTCTCTTTTTCTTATTCTATCTCCCAGTCTTTCTCTTTCACACACGCACACACACACACACACACACACACACACACACACACACACACACACACACACGTTTTGTTCTAGTGCTTCTTTCTTTTGCAGTTCTTCTGCTGTTCAGTTGCTCCAAAACGGCGTACAAAGTATCAGAAGAAACCAATCACAGAGCTCATTAATCGAGTCCCTGTATCCCTCCGCCCTCCTATGGCGCCATCCTACCGTCGTGTTTTTAGTGCACCTCCGAGAAGTAATCAAGTACACGCTATAGGAGAGTTCCGTGCATCGCCGCGGGATGTCGCCAAAACATGGCGGCGATGCGAATGAAGATGGATGTCATGGGAAGGGGAAGTAACCGAAGCCAGCCCAGCATGAGAATTCGCCTTTTTTTTATTCTTTTTTCTTTTTGATCTGTAGAGTTACATTTCCAGTTCTTCTCTGAAGATCTTGAAATTTCTATTTTCTGTTGTCTTCATCAGGACTGACAGTTCTCTTACAAGTTTTTCTTCAAAATTTCTAGACATTGCTGAGGTCACTGCCGAATGATACTGATCTATTTTGAGAGTTCTCCACTTTTCAACCTTTCTGCGTCTTCGCGAAGGATAATCTAATGATTAATGTTATGATTAGATATACACTCGTAGGTGACTTCATTCTTTTCTGACGGTTTTGATGATTCAAAGGCTGCCGAGTGTTTCTCGTGTTAAAAATGTATGTGATCTATTGCGGAATGCGGGAAAGAGATAGCTATGATAGACGTTATGTGGTACTTTAAGTTAGTCTTCCTGTCGGTTTTGGTTTTTTTTTTATTTCTCTACGGACCTAATAATGTACATATGTAGTATACAACTCCGACGAAGTGATTAGCCATGTTCAAGTAACTAAATTGGCGACAAGATTTTTATTAAATTTACTTTGTAGGAAATGAAGCTGGCGAAACATGGTACGAAATTTAAAATTGCTGTTCTCTTAAAATTGTAACATATGGATTTGAACATTACTTCAATGGTCAGTTCGTATTTACTTATATCAGAGCACTAGAGAAAAGACTGAAGCCATCGAAATGTTATGGGTCTAGTTGTTTAGGGTTTGGCAAAGCATAGAAGTATAGGGAAGTACGGACTAGTGATCGGATGACGGAAGAGTGGTTGAATAAGTGAGCGAATGAATTGATTGTTAAGAATATAATTGTTATACTGCTCATTTTAGAACAGAATGGGGTCTAAGCTTACTAAACTTATTGTATAGTTATTATTATTGTTATTGTTACTGGTATTTCTGTTGGGCACATTTTTTTTAGCAAATCCTCCTTGCCTAATCTGAAAATGGAATGCATTCATAAGCAAGAGAGCATTATTTCTGTATCGAGGGAAACAGAATAATAACATTATTATTTCGAATCAGTCATTCATTGTTTCTTAAACGTAGAGTTCTTTTCTGGTCTATTCGTTTGTTTTCCTAACCTATAGCCAGTCGTTCTCCTTCATTTGAAGTGCTCTGCATTAAGTAGAAAATTTCAAAACGTTTTATCAGCCAAAATCACTATATCTACAAGTAATTGTTTCAAAGTGATAATGAACCCTTGGAGCACACCTCGCACACTCCAGCCCATTAAAAAACTGATATGATTTTCACCTCTTATCACGTCTATACTTTCATAAAGTGTCCTTTTAGGTGTTGTTAAAACTTAAGAAAAAAAACAACAACACTCTTATACAAACGAACGAATTTTACAAAACGAATATGTATGTCGTAAATGGTTGAACGAATATTAAAGGCACAAACAGAAACCATAACAACAACAACAATAACAAGAACACAGCAGCTGTAAAAACAAAGCTGCCAGTTCCATATTATACAAAGGGAATCAGAAGTGGTAATGGTGGGGCCAGCAAGAAAGAGGCGAGGGGCTACCGGGGGATTGGGGGAGGGAGGAGGGAAGGGGTCGTCAGACCACTAACAACGGAGGTAGCCTGACACAGTGTACTGTTTATTCATAATCATATTTTATGAACCATAAAAGTTGACTGGAAGAAAATTGGAATTTTGCACGAGTTCCGAGAAAAGATCGATTTCGCCCTTCCCGATCGCAGGACGCTGGCGGGGGAAGATAAGGGGAAATGCCTATGGCTCGCGTATAATGAGATTTGTGAACATAAAAGAGATCGCATTTCATTAATTTTTATGCCGGGGCCACTGTTTCAAATGACCATAAAATACAGTGGGG
>JAWQUT010000062.1:1778093-1796373 GCA_033807755.1 Ellobium chinense
CCCCCATACACACACACACACACACACACACACACACACAGAGACTCTCTGACTCTCCCTTTCTCTGTGTCCCTCTTTATATCTCTCTCATACCCTCCCTTTCCCACAAATCCCTCTCCTATCGTCAAGCCTGAGACTATTCTAGCTGACCAAACCCTGTACAATTCGATCGCTCCATTTCTGCTTGAGTTACGCTGCCTCCACACAACCCCACATGAAAACCCTCATAACTTTGAACCCGAACATTCAGTCCCCTAGCGCACCGATGATAACCCTCGAGTTCTTCCCGACTCCTAAACGACCCCTGTAACCCCATAGTCCTAAGACAGGCCGAATCCCTGATAGCCTTTGGGCCTTTGTGCTTCCAGCCCCTAGCAGTAATCCCTATCTGTTGTCTTTAAGAAGTGACGAGGACAGCCAGGGCCTCACGCCCTTTCTCTCCCGGGCTCAGATCGAGCCCTCAGATGAGATGGTATCACAACGGATTCTGGGCATGCGCAAGGATCTCTTTCAGCGCCATTGTGGTCCTGTTCAGAAGAATTGAGAGTGTGTTCTAGGCAGAAAGACGAGTGACTGCTTTACTCAAGTTAAATACTACAATTCCATTCTCTGATGTCATGTACTTACGTAATGAAATACGATGGAGCCACAGTATTAAATATTCACTTAATAAGTATACCTTATCAATAGGACACTCTCTTATATGGAGAGAGAGGCAACAGAATACATACTGAATTGCACATGCACAGAATATTCATTATGCTATCATTTGAATAGCCGGGGCGAATCTCGATCTTAATGTAAGCGGGTAGCAAGGTATAGTTTTCTATTCATTTTAGTATTATTGAGGGGTAGAAATATGAACCAGATCTGATAATTTTCTTTACTGTTACACATTATCAAGAAAAATGTGCCACGAGGGATTGAACTAGATTACGGTATAAGATCATTTTTGAGGAGAAAGGCCAAAAAAAATCCTAACACTAAAAAATTCCTGTCCCTAACAGGGATCGAATCCAGAGCCTCTCAGCTTGCAAGTCTGAAGGTGCTGCTACTACATCAGAGGGATATCAATTTCACAGCAATGGAAGTCTTCAATACTTACTACCTGAATATGTTCCCTAACTTATATGTGCGAGCTTGGTGTTCATCCGTGACCCCAACATACCTTTCTCACCTGCTCACAGGTACATTGTATACCTCAATACTAACTCCCTGTATATTAATTCTCCACGCACTAAGGGCATACTTGATAGTGAAGTTCTACTGTGCATCTGACTACGTGCTATAATGGCTTGCTAACAGGTAATTAATTATAAATGAGGTTACAATGGAAGTTAGAAGTAGTATGGGTATATTATCTGTTGTCTGTAATGTAATCCCCTTATGCACCATTTTGGCAAAGCATACTCTCATTCACAATTTTCTCGGTTCACCCGTCATTAAAATGGATACCTGGCTGTAGATAATGATAAATACTGCTAACACCTATAAGAAATGACAGCGGGACTGTCTGCTCCCCAGAAGGCTGAGAAAGTATCTCAATGATCTGGGTTGCTAGGGGTAATAACAGCATGAAGCCTCGTGAGAGAGTAGTGCGTTGAGACGAAAATTATGAATTTCATTTTATATCTTCATGAATTTACCATGGATAGATACGAGTGAAATACAAGGATATATAAATCGTTGTTCAGTATGCCTTGCTTCAAATCATTCTATTATCTGTGTATACAATGAGATCTAGATAACATATATGCCCTTATGTACTGAAAACGCATACGTACTAATGAGATGTTCTTATTATCGAGATCTACCTGAATAATAAAATAATAATGAATCTGTGCACGTGAAATGTCTACTTAATAACGAGATAAACTTATTACTGAGGTACCTTGTATCGCGGTTTCACTGTTTTATGTATATTTTATTGGCCAGATAACAGAGCACTAACTACTCTGTAGCATTGACAAAAGCTTTTTGACAGTTTTATTGCCTCTGCGCTATCCCACATGGCATCGTATGAAATAGATATAGCAGTAACAGCCCATATATAATCCTCTTAAAAAAAAAAAGCTGGGCGCTACAGTCTTGTTTGTACTCAGATAGCTCCAGGTTGATATCAAGCCTCGAATCTGATCACGTGTCTTGTCACATCTGTGACTAACGTGACGCGTGGAATAAAATAAACCTAAACGCGTGTGGCCGTATGTATGATGATGTTGATATACAGTCCCTTTAGTGGTGAGCATCATGCTCTTGACAGCCCGTTGCCTCCCGGACAAAAGCGCATGTCCTCCTAAGTTGTGTTGTTGTTGTGGATAGTGTATTGTTGATAGTTAGGGGTTGTGAAAAGAACGGGCGGCGCAGGTCTTTCAGTATAATCCTTGCGTTAATTAACGCACTGCTGTAACCACAGAAAAATCCAAAGCCATTAGTAGTGTTCACTGTAGTTACCGTAATACCTTAATGAATGCTAGGATTATGCGAATGGCCACTAAGTAGCGTCGTGATTTTGAAGACTGTACGCTAATCTTGTACATTTTAAAACTAGCCAATTCAAAAATCTCCTAATTTGTCCAGGTACCTTCCTTTTTAAATTTTTTAATGCATTGCTCTTTCTACAATAGTTTTTAAAAGGTAAAAATGACTTTTTAAAAAAAAATGCCATCGTGGCAATGAATGTGTCATAAAGTTTTGAATGATCACTATTGGTGACTTACTATTTTTTCTTTTCTTTTTTGAAAACCAAATGCTTTGATATAATGGGATTTGTACTGTATCTTTGCTGTCCATCTCACAACCGCTGCTCACTAAAAGCTCGAAGCAAGAAAAGTGCTCTCCACACTGTGTTTCAAAAATGGATCGCGTCGCCACGGATCTCGGGTGAAGATCTCGATTCTGCCCACATGTTACTCTCGAAGCACCCATTATCACGGTTTTGCCAAAGCTCTTACGGTTTTATTCGGCTATTGATACTTCTCTGTTGCGCGTCAAGTATTGTATTACGGCCCTTTTCGTTTTTTTGTTCAGGTAGTCAGACGTCCCTGTAGAGACAAGGCACTAATCGAGCAAGCGCATCATTTCCACAGGCAACAGGGCTATCACTTTTATTGTTGTCGATGTTAAAAATCAGAATAAGGGCTAAAGTGCTCACATGAATACCAGGCCTCTGTTTTACTCCTTTTCCAGCTCCGATTCCCATTGACAGTTTCGCGATCTGGATGATAATATTCGGAAGGTGGTCTGTGGGCCTAGAATTCAGGGTGCAGAGTTGTAGAGAGGAGAGAGTTATGGGGAGATAGATATCTACAAGCCAGTAGCGTAAAAGTGTCCGTTTTCGTTTGCCGGCGAAAAGCGGACGTTAGCGGAAGTGCACCTTGCACACCTGAATGGCCAATCTATCGGAATCAGGCAACGATCTTCCGGACACACGCCCCTTAACTCTTTCATTTTGATGGCTGCGACGCTATCGCTATTGTTGTATGACGTCATCGTTTTATGGGCTCTTTTTTTGTCGCGTTGAGGAAATGTCAGCTCCCTTGTTTGATCTGATACGCCTTAGTGACAGAGGTCTCTATCGGCTACGTTTCACAACGACAGGCCTAAGTATTGTCGTTTGAAAGTTACGAGACAGACGTAATGTTACCTTCCACTGCTTTTGTAAGCGCACGAATCTACACAACAACGTACACCACGGGCACCTGGCGGAGATAGACGCGCATGCCACTTGGAGAAGGTCTCTAACCGAACCATAAACACCTTTCAACTGTTTCCGGCTAACGTAGCCGCTGAAATGCCGCGATTTCGGCATTGTTACCCATAAAACCCGTGGCCCGAGACTTAGCACTAAGGCGAAACATAGACCCTTAACGACATTTTGATTCCAGTTTACGGTAGCGCTAAAACGCCTTTTTGCAACGTGTTGCGGATCTAGCTTTCTTCGGCGAATTTAATGGTGCTTAGGTTCGTAGAAAAGATGGCCCTGAGATTTATCTTCCATGCCGCATTTTGTTGGAGGGAAACTTAGACAACGCATACTGGGAACAACAGTCTGTGAAAGGGACAACTAACGATCCGTCAGATGGAGTCGAGATTTTGGGAGATCAGATTAGGTTCTAAGGAATTGGGTTGGTACTGTTTGTAGGGAGTGAACATTATTTAACACAAACTGAATGGTGTAAAGAAAACAACTTTGCAGTGGTGATTTAAGAGATTCCGCATGAACGATGGGATCTCTTATCATCAGAAGAATTACATTATTTCTGTATATTGAATGCTACAAAGGTGTGTTCAACACCATTGAACTAATGTAATTCTTACGATGGTAAGAGATCCCATCGTCAATGTGCAAACTCTTATTTCTCAAACTTTGGCCATTTTTCAAGTGGGACGTAGAAGTGAAATGTGGCCGTTTTTCGTCTGCTTTGAAGTATAATGTCGCAATCAAGAAAAGTAAAATGTGACGTTTCGTGTGATGGCATACACTTTTCCGTGACCATACAGAGGTTCCTTTTCTTTCTCTTTTGAGTAATCCGTTTAAAAAAAAATCAATATGATATCTTAATATATTAATATCTACTCTCCAGAATGCAACCTCATGTAACGGCAACGCAGATGTTACGTTAGGTCAAAAGTTTCTAGAGTCTAAACTTCAAGGGTCGAGTCTTGCTGGCTGGCGGTGAGATCGTCATATAATGCTGAATTATATTGAATATTATGGATGTTTATACATCATTGTCCAGGTCGTCTTTATGGACTCTATTAAATCTTGATGAACATGATTGTATAGGGGTAATAGAGGTAATACTATTATGTTTTCATTAAGGGAATTGGCTTCAGTGATCGCATTCGCCGCGAGGTAGCATGTCTGGTAGAGATTAAGACAAGAACAAAGCCGTGTGCGCATGCCTACCGTACTGGGGTGAACGCGACCTGTTTGAAATTACCATGGTGAAAACAAAATTCCTCATGATTCTCGGGCATCGAATATAATTTATATAAACACTACATCGAGGGTGTACATGATAGAAAAAAAATCGCGGAGGAATAACGGGCGAGACTGGCTCTTTTTCGTTCAAATGATCACTTTAAAGGGACAGGGTAGTTACTGGCTTCACAGCCCAATAAGGCCACAACAGTGGACTTCTTTCTTCCTTATACCTAACAGATTCTGAGAAAACATCGCAGAAATGTTGGAACTGCCAATACTCCTATTTCCAAAAAAACCATGTCAAACTTTGATCAACTCGATTGCGTGACGTCAACAAGCGACTAACAGACGATTGGTCCAATGGCGGCATATGCAGACTAAACATCTCGACATTCCAACGGTGTTTTCTCAGAAATGGTCAGGCGGAAGGAAATTACGCGGTTTAAAGTGAATTGTGAAGCAAGCATGTTGATATCTCTGTCTCTTAGATATTTTTCGCCTACATCATACTGTATATGAGTCATTCCAAAAAAAAAACAAAACTGGTCAGTTTGCTGTAAACAGTTGTCAGAGTTATACATTGACATGACGTTTCAAGAGCATCGCATCTGCCAATTTCATCTGTGCATATCATATGAAAGAGACAGCTACCTTCAGTGCAGCCTTTTCTTTCCACCAGTGACAGCTGCATAAATCCACTCATTGTCCGAAAATTCATCTGCCACATTGATAAGCCTTATAATATTAAGGGGACAAAATTTTAAACTTTTTTTTTGTTGAGTATTTGCACTCCGTACATCACTTTTAGAATGACAAGATTGTAATATCTAGCTTCATTGCTCATAAAGGTTCAGTCATTGTTCTTCAAACTAGAATGAACATAATCTTGAAAGAATGGGTTCATACTTTGTATTCTTTGTTTCTAGTATATAGCTACCATGTCCCATTTACATGAACCAACTTTTTGGAATGGTTCATACATAATCTATATATTCTACCTCAGAAGTCCAAAAGAACATTAATTTTTTTGTTTTTTTAAGTACAAAATGAAAGCTGGGCATCAATTACTCGTCAGAGAACTTGCGCAGTGCTGCAAATGTTGTACATCTCATAAAAAATATACACAAAGATATATAAAAACAGATTATTTAATATATGTTGATTGCAAAATCATTGCCAGTTGCCACGGTGCAGAGCCCTTATTTTTCCCCCTCCCCGAGCATATACACACAAACACACACTTTCAATGTCAGGTGCTCATTCACATTCACACCTGTGTAGTGTGCAGAAAGGGAGTGGAGTATCACTTCTGAAAACAATGCAATATTGCTAATACTAATAATAACAATGCGGTTTATAAGTCTCGTATCCAGGCTTATATCCCTTCATACGACTTTACACTATCATTACCTCAGCAGGTCAGATCATTCCTGGACTTTTCCAACTCTTTAGGACAATAGGGACCGCTCCCATATAAGCGCTCATCATTAGCATTCTTACTATATCTTTCTCTGCTTATAGCCAGATACCCATTTTACAGACTGAGAAAACTGTGGATAAAATGTTTTCCCAAGGCCTAACAAAACCACTGTGATCGAAAGTCCAACACCGCAACCCTTCGGCTACCCTGCTACAAAGATAATCTGAGCTGAGAATATTGTTCCATGCATATATTATAGCATACTTTCTGATGTTCTATCCTGTAAAATGGCAGTGTTCCCTGTTCACATAACTTTTTTTTGTATGTGTGCATATTTTACATGCAGTCCGTTTTGTTTACGGTATGGATCAAGCTGCATAGCTTCAGGTATTTCCTCTTCTTTTTCTCTCTGTTAAACCTAGAAGAACTTGCTAATTATCCAGCATTGTACCAGTGCCCTGTTGCACATACACATACAGACAAATCACATAAACGAAGACATCTCTTGTATTATTCAGCAATACTGACTGAGAGTTTACCTCTTTGCGTCACTTCACGCTTCTAAGCACTTAGAGCTGTTATAACCATTCTCAGCAACAACACCATAACTCTATTCTTTTGCCCGGTGTTATGCGGTGCAAAAATCTTTAAGCATCCCACGATATTAACGCCAGATGTATTTTATTGGTATTGCTACAAATTACTTCCCAAACTGCACCCTCGCACGTGAAAGCATTCAGATATCAATGGTGCGTCTTTTTCTCTCCGTTTTTGTCTGTTGGTTCTTCTGACTTACTCGTTTGTTTCTTTTGTGAGTCCCACAAAAGAATGACGTGGACAAACAGAATAGAAAAAAAAAAGAAAGGCAAGAGATTAGGCTTGTTTAGAATAAATGAAGGAGAGAAGAAAGCTAGTTCGGGGGTGAGAAAGATGGAGAAGGGTCGTAGAGGGCGATGTGCTTCGAAGAAAGGCATTGGACAGTTACTGTCAAAAGACATTGTGTATCATTGTAAACATACTCTGATGAAAACGAGAGTTTTGTACACACGCTTTCCAAGAGTACGGGATGCCGTTACAAGAGGGGTTCATCATTTCATCATAAAATTTGCACGCAAAGGCATACTAAAACTCTGCCGGCTCGTCCGAGTCAAATGGGTATGTTATTAAATACGACACCGGAGATAATGAACCAACCACAAGGGGCCTTGCCTGTGCGGTACTGGGTCACGAAAACATCCCATTACAGATCGCCCGGCTTGAAATGAGTTTTGGGATTTTAGAAAGCAAGAGAGTTCACTGGGCCTGAGCAGACCGCGTGTCTGTCTTTCATCCTAGAGTGCATCAACATGTATAAAATTGTCTGTGTTGAGGTATAATGTTGTATTGCATAAACATGAAATTCAGAAAAAAAAAAGACACTGTCCCAGGAAGGCATTTTGTAGGCAAGAAGAAGCCAAATTCTTGATTACAATTTTACGGCTGCAAGTTTTTAGTGCTTACGTTAATTTCGCTAATGTTGTTAAAATCAGCTTTAAATTTCTAATAAAATGACGTCAATATT
This sequence comes from Ellobium chinense, assembly GCA_033807755.1. Taxonomy (NCBI): domain Eukaryota; kingdom Metazoa; phylum Mollusca; class Gastropoda; order Ellobiida; family Ellobiidae; genus Ellobium; species Ellobium chinense. The sequence goes on from JAWQUT010000062.1 coordinate 1,786,005, forward strand.
TGCAGTTAATCTAATTTGTGTTACACGGCCTTATGTCTGAGAGATAATAATATGTGTTTTGGGCTGTGATAATGGGATGAGTGGTTTATCAATTCGACTTATCATCAGGGGCAACTACAGAGGTAAAATTGGAACCCGTACTACCCTATTCGCTCAAGTCTCAAGCCATAATCGCTAATAAGCCAATCTTGATAGGGCAGAGGAGAGAAAACTACGGAGCAAAAAGCAAAAGAGAGCGGAACTAACCGTAAAAACTGTTTCCATTAAAAAAAAGTAAACAACAAAACTTAAAGAGGGCGGGGAGATCAAATTCTTTTTTTTTTCTTTCATGTCTAGACAGCTGATGGCGCTTCCATATTAAAATTATAATGGTGTTATTATTGATGTTGTTGTTTGTGTGTGTGTGTGTGTGTGTATATGTGTGTGTGTGTGTGTGTGTGTGTGTGTGTGTGTGTGTGTGTGTGTGTGTGTGTGTGTGTGTGTGTGTCGCGCGCACGCGAGTATTGTGTGGTTGTGCATGTGGAATGTTGTTGTTACTATTGTTGTATTGTTGTTGTTGTTGTTGTTGTTGTTGTTATTGTGTGTGAGGAATGATTCTCTCTGGCGATCTACCCTCCAAAAGAATGGCAGTCTAGGTTGCAGGAGCCTAAATGGTCCAAAATCCAAAACTATCCAAAACATGTGTGGAGAAATGGCCTTTTACTTGTAAAGACCCCTCAAAAGTGATGAAATGCAATCTTGAATTTGTAAAAAAAAACAAACATGTTTGTTGTAGGCAGTGTTTCCAAACGGCCTCAGCAGATTTCATCTGTGCGGGTGTGTGCTCTGCAAAAGAGAGCCGAATTTTTAACCCCTTTTCATCTCAATTAAAACTGCGAAAACTCGAAATGAAGGAACCCCCACTATAAACAGCATATAACTTGAGCAACGCGGTGGCTCCAGGATATAGACTAGTCTTGGCCATCACGAAACGTTCCAGTGGTTCCAGGAGGAAATTTATTTTTTTAAATGGCTCAAAGAGACTTTGGCTCTTACAACCTTTGATGTGCGCAAGGAAAAGTGAGATGATATGAGTACCAGGCATTGTCATTATTATCTCCATTGGTGCAGTATAGCTTCCTTCGATAAGAAGCCGAATCATAACAGTAATAATATTAGTAAAAATAATAATGATAACAATAATGATAATAACAATAATAATGATAATAACAATAATAATGATAATACCACCACCACCACCATCACTACCACCACTACCACCAACATCAAGAATGAGATTTACGCGACTTTTGTATAAAGGTCGTGCCCGCTCACGCACCTATACATAATTATTATACCCAGCAGACCATTTCTTTCACTGCCTTAGTCAGTTCCCCGGGTAACGTATTATTTCACAGAGGCCAATCATTAGCATTTGGACAATATCTTTCACCGCCTACAGCCAGGTATTCAGTTTACAGGCTGAGGAAAATGTGAATGTAACGCTCTTCCGTGGCATTTGCAACACGGTCGTGGTCTTGAATCGAATCTCGGCTGAATGCTATGGAGTCACTCAGGAATCGAAAGTAGACATTTCTAATGAACCACGGTTAAATCGGAATAAGGCAGACTTAAGACACTCGAATTCCATAGGACTGCAGTTTATATTTCGAGTGTGTAAAGTATTCGGGTTTCTTATAAACTTTGATAGAGATAATAGGTGTTTCGGGATCATAGCGTTACAATTCAATTCAGCTGAATAATTATTAGTAGGCCTCTCGAGCCAATTAAATTAAAAAAAACTTGCATATGTTGAAGCAGATTGAGGCTTCCATCATTTTACAATAGTAATTGGATCTAGATGTGCATGCTTTTCCTAGCACACCTTCAATCCAACACTCTGAATATTTGGGATTTTTAAATACATGAAGTTCGAAGTCGTAAGATTCAACTGTAGGCTATGTAGGGACCAACTGTTTCATTTACAGTGTGTACGTAAGCTCACCAAATAAATAAATAAATAAATAAATAAATAAATAAATAAATAAATAAATAAATAAATAAATTAGGCTAAACATGGCTAGTTTTCAACTTTCAGAATTTTCAAGACGTTAAAGTCTCTCTGACATTCCAGGTTATTCCATATTTCGGACCCCACACACCGAAGCTTATGCTGTTGCTACAGAAAGTCTGTTTACATATTCAGTGCTACGACCAAGAGCTGTATGTACCAGATCGGCTTATTTAATACACAGCTGTCACTTACAATCTAGGACCATCTATATGGATATGGTTTAAGCATTTTTTATCCTCAAACAGCTTTTAGGAGAGTAAACTTTTTAAGTCACTTATACTAGAATTAATGTGACGTCGATTGCAGCTTTCTATGTGCAGGCAGAGTTTCAGCAGAAGAGCTCGACTGACTGAAAGAAAGAAAGAAAAATTTGAATGAATGAATGAATGAATGAATGAATGAATGAATGAATGAATGAATGAATGAATGGATGAATGAATGAATGAATGAATGAATGAATGAACTACTATGAGGTCGTTATTAATTGTCGTTTGCTCTTTCTCTGGTCCTGTTAAAATGATTGGTTTCTATCATATTAAACTAGAAATTTCCTGGGAACTATTTACGGCTAAAGCAAACCGTTATTTTGTGTCCAGTTAAATGTAATATAAACAGCGCTGCGGACAAAGCTAGGCTTTGAACTTAGTCGTGGTCCGGCTCACCGACCCCACTAACGAATGACTCACACCATCTAAACTATGTATGGAAGGAAAGTTTTGCTTGAAAATCCTGGAGTTCACCGAGTGACATTGTCCACAGTCAGAGAGGGACAACACTTACTACCTACATGTTTTTATGAAAAACAAAAGCATCGGGTATTTACAGAATCACAGTCAATGCAATAAATTGTGACATACCTGGATGAATAAGCCGGGAAGTCGGGGCACAACTTCCGTGAGGAGATCCAACGCGAATTCTAAATACACCTATTGAGAGACATCATTGGCTGATATGATCTGAAACATCAAATATTATTGGCTATGTATCTCTGATTTCCGTAGTTAGCAATACAACTTTCGTGAGGCAGTCACAATTATAATAGATCTTGCCTAAGATTAAACCGACTGCTTCAGTTTGAAACGTTCGCTCTCATTGGCTGATACAGATCTTTTATTTGCAGGTTTATTAAAGAATTTTCCGAATTTTATTTTCTTTGCTGGGCAATTCCAGCACAATGACACGGCAGTTACGCTAATTTCTTTAAAGCTCTGACTTCACATAACCAGATTCGGTTTATTTCTAAAGAACAACGTAATCCTTGTTAAAAACGACTAAAACTAACTGTTATAATAAGTCAAAGCTTCTCAGAAATGAGCATTGCTGACGTGACATTCTCCTGGAATTGCCCTGCTATGTCTCAGCGCCTTAGTGTTATCATCTGGGGACTCTCCCAAGTAATGTTTAGTTTAGATTGCAGGAACCTAATTGGTCAAATAATCTCAGACTATCAGAGTCAGTAGTAGCAGATTGTAAATTCTGTTAGTCTATCTGGATATATTGTGTAAAAATAATGATATAATAGGCTATGAACCACTCCGCAAAAGTAGTGACATTCAGTTTAATTCATTCTTGAATTGGTTAAAAAAAATGTTGCAGACGGTGTTTCCCGATGGCTGTAGAGGATTTCTTTTCTGCAGGCATGTGGTCTGCAAAAGACGACCAAATTCTTTACCCCTTTCATCTAATTTAAAATTGTGAAAAATTTAACTGAAGGATCCCTACCGTAAACAGTATATAAATGTAAGTACAGTGGTGGAACCAGATCTGCGGACTAGCCTTGGCCGTCTCAGAATGTTCCTGTAGAACATTTTACTAAATGACTCAAAGAGGCTTTTACAGTTTGGTCCCTTCAACCTTTAGTGACAGGGACAGGGTCAGAAAAGAGAAATCACACACAATCGAGTTTCTAGATAATGCCTGTCCCATAGATTTTTTTTTTTACTCACTGCATCCCTGTCCCTAAACCAAAGTTCTAGATAAGAAGGTCTCTGGATATTTCCGAACATGTTTCATATGTCGTTTTCTCATGGCGACCATTCACTTCTTCTCCACCTGCTGAGTTTCTTCCTAGGATACCGGATAAGCTCCATCATCGTTTTCTTTCTTGTCTGTGGATATCACCCAGTAGCGAAACCCCCAAACACTTGTTACCTTTCCAATACAAGTCCATTTTGGAGAAGTTTGTCCTTTATCCTTCGATGAGTTTGGACAAATCGTTAAGCTGATTATCTGGTTCTATAATACAGCTTTGACATGACACCTCTGAAAGCCATCCATGCGCGGCCAATCCACTCCGCACCAAATCTATTTTCATTCAAATTTCGTTAAGGAGCCGTGCGATGTCGAAGGTGTGCGGATTTTTGAGGAGCAGCATTCCTTCTTCCTTCCCACCGTACAGACGACGCCAGCACGAGAGAGGGGCGATAACCAATCTTATTATCGTCATTGTTATTGCCGTTATCGTCTTTGTTCGTGACCGTGTTGCGGATGCTGTAGGCGTCATTGTCCTTGTAAGTCACCGCCAAACTTGGATTTAATCCCAACAAAACGAGTCGAGGGTGTCGCGCGAAACGGGCGTAAATATGAATGGTGGTATTTTTTTTTCTTTCCAGACAGCAGACAGATCTATTCTGCAGAGAATCTACATAGATAGCACACATTATATCGAACAACCATAACTGAAAATAAGGCTTCACCATGACTTGTTTAATCCAAGCCCTTGCTGAACAACAGTGTATGCCCTTATAGCGCCCTAAAAAACCAAGGATCTCAGTGGTAAGGAGGAGAAAAAAAACTGCATCATTTTGTCATGTCTGTTCACGCTAAATTTATTCCATAATATCCATCAACCTTGAATCAAACGATCAACACAATGAACAGTCTCAGTGACTTCATTCTTTTGTCATTTTGTGCTCTGATAGAAAGGTCTCGTCTTGACCGCGAAGCTTTTACTATACTGCATTATATATTTTTAAAGCGGTCTAAGAATCATGAATCCTCGTGCAAGGACTTGCGTCATTCTGTCACGTCTGTTCAAGGAAAATCTATTTTATATAGCTCAGCGGTACTCGAACATCCGACAACACGCACGTTCTCACTGACTTCACCCTTTAAGGGAGTATGTTATGTGACTAATAGAGAGGTCTCGCCTGGGCAGCAAAGGCTCGTGTATGCAGACAAAAATAGACTCAAGTAAGTAAGTGCAGCTCTATAGTACCTGACTGAAATAGGATTGCAGAGTGAAAGAAACACGCGTGCAAAAATTGCTTCTGGCATTCCTGAAATGGTTTGGTTATTGGACGGAGTTAGGCTGGTACTTTCTTGGTCACTAAGGTCAGTGTAAGTACACAAGCAAATACCAACTGTAACAGGTGTATAGTCTGTTTTGAGAAAGGAGAGACTAGATAGTAAAAAACTGCAACATGCTCTGGGCATTTTTAAATTTTTCTTTTGAAGACAAAAGCAGGGAAATTAGGAGAAAGAGAAAGAGAGAGAGAGAGAGAGAGAGAAATGGGAGGTGGGAAAGAAAGAAATAGTACGATCAAACTATAGGTATTCGACTCAAAGACAAAAAAAAAAAAAAAANAAAAAAAAAAGAAAGGAACTACTTGACAAAATTCAATCCGTATCAATGTCAATAATTTTTACCCCTCCTTGTCCAGTTTTCGTGTGGCAAAAGAAAAGTGAATAAACATTCAATAATGTCCACGTGGTAGTCCGAATATCAGAGGGTGCGAAATTCAAATCATCATCTTTAGTGTAGCCTTGCACCGAACAGTGGACACCCATGTCAACTAATCTGCATTGGTCTCGTCCACCTGTCTTCACACTGGACATGTTTGTGGACACCATAATCCTCCAACAGCCACACCCACTAGGCTTCTCTACTTTGTCCCTGACAAGCTCTACCTCCTATAGAATTGGGGGGCTGCTGCAGCATCCATCCGCGGGCCCGCAGTCTCTTATTTTATCCATGTACAAAAAGAGCAAAATGAATTGAATTTTCGCTTGAAAAGACTCGGATTTTCTCATTAGCCCGGGGAAAGCGAGCCCACAATGGGCTGTAAAAGGAATCCGGAGCGAACGTGGCAAAGAGAGTGAAATTGGAAGCTTGTAAGCGTGGACACTTCATAGACTCTCGGCTTTTTACAACTCCGGTCACTTCCGACAGGGGGGAGGTTCCAGGGGTGCATGGACCGTGATATCGACATAATCAGGTCCGTAGATAGTCCCTTTTCTTCTCTCCTTCTTTACATTTTGCTCTTTCTTTCTCTGAACCGTAAATCTCTGGCCTAGTTGTTCAAATTAATTTCGGATATGCTCAAAAAAAAAACATGCACAACAGGTCTAACATGTGTCAGAGGCTTCCACCATAATTTAATTTGGGCTGAAGAGGTGGAAAGTGAGCTTATTTATTGACTTAAGAGTCGGTAAAATGTTTGTGTAGTGATATTATTTTGGATGCTCATAATATTATGTTTATACCTTGAACAATAGGAAGTTTCTTGTATCGTCTGTCTTGTTTTATTCAGTATTCTTATAGCATTCTAAAATACTGACGATTGAGTCAGTAAGTTTGTCAGAAAAATCACTAATTAATTTAGGCACATTGTACAGCCGAAGTCATTTGGCACCGCACCAAGTATTTACTCGTAAAAAAAGAAAGGAACTACTTGACGAGTATGTTATGTGACATAAATAAAATTAACAAGAGTGGAAGATCGACAGGTCTGACATGAATAATGCTAAGCTACCATCCCCTCGTTTTCTAACATTATACCAAACCTTAATTCTGCACACATGTTGTCTCTCACAGAGCAAATTCCTTTTCTCACCTTCGTTATCCCCTCCGGCCATCTTTCAAAGTCCCCCGCACCCGATCAACAGATCTCATTGCTACGGTTCTGCTCTGTCTTTTCACTGAAAGGTTTTGCACCGTGGATACCCCAGAGCACCAATGAGGGACATTGTTTGAAGTCAGTTGCCCTCAAGGGTACTTGTCATTTTCTACAACGTACCAATTTAGGTCTGACCATTCAGAATTGCCCGGATGGCCACCGAAATTTTTGTTGAAAGTCCGGAATTGTCAAAAGGTCATCGCCGGACGGAGGCGGGGGTGTATCCTAACCCCAGTTTGACAAGTGTGTGACAGAAGGTTGGATTGGAACAGGTCATGAACAGAAGACAAAGGTCAGCGTGACATTGTCCTATCGTTTGAGATGTGGAGATGGTGTGAGTTGCTTTTATCTATTCTCACTGACTTGTGAAAAGGTTATAAAGTTCGATTCATTAACAAATGGAGGTAGTTATTCATGACGGTCTAGATTTAGTCTGTCGTCTGTTCTGACATCGCATTCCACAGGAATGAATTTGGACTAAAACGGGGTCGCATCAAGCATTTTGTTACTCTGAAGAGAGCAAATTTCTTACATAATTGATGCCTTATGTTTCGAATATTGCTTGAATTTCCATCTTGTCAGTAGAAGCGGCCAACAGTTCTGAATAAAATGATATGAACATTTTTATGTGACCTGATTTGTTCAGTTTATTTATTTGAACCCAGAATACAAATGTTATAACGTATGGGTAATCACACATCAATATGCCTGGAAAATGAATAGGCAGACAATACAACATAGCTACATATACACAAAATATATATTTTTAAAAAATGGGAACATAACTAGACAAAGCAATATTTTGCTAATTTGTGTGATGATAATAGTGGGTATGATATTCAGTACTAAAGGAGGAAATATTACGAAATGCACAGATGATCGTATGAACACCAGCAAGATTTAAGAGGATATGTTTATTTTGGCTGAAGAAGAGTTCATGAGTTCTTGGATTATTAGGGTGTCTGTAATATTATCTCGTCTTTATGAAATTTGCGTCTTACATAATATGTATTTTTGTTTTGCTTTGCCTTTTGACTGGTATGGAACTTATGTCCTATATCGAAATTACAATGCCTGCAAAATCGTTCATCGATATTTAAGTATTTCATCTACCTGTGTCAATCGACCAACGATGATTTCATATTCGTATACGGTTAATGCGATGATTTCATATTTGTATTTGGCTAATGCAATTAGCAAAAAGATGGCAAAAGATCAAGGTAGTTCTCAAATGTGAATGCGTTTTTTATTATTTTATAGAAAGTGTATTTGTTTGATGTCTTGTATTTGATTGTCGAACACATCCGCGACCTTTAACGTCAAGAAAGACATGAATTGCATAAGTTCGGTTGAAACCTCTTAACTCATTTAAAATTGTTTCAGAGAAATTCAGTCTTGTTTGAACCAGACAGCACGAAGAGATGATTTATGTCTTCGAGCCCCTCTATCACCAGGCTATCAGCTTTTCAAGTATATAAGAGCTTAGCGATGTGATTTCTTATCATCTTAAGAATTACATCAGTGCATCGGTGCTCAGTGTACCTTCCGAAGCGTTCAACATGTACAGTTACTGTTATTCCTACGATAATAAGAGATTTCATCGTTAATACGCAAGTTCTCAATTGCCTTGGATAGTACAGTTTATCCAATCTGTGTATAGCAAAACAGATGAAACATATTTATATAGAAAGGGTTAAACCATCGCTTGACTTAAAAAGTTGAAAATGCATTGAATGTTTTAGTATGTTCTAAATCTATCACAGATTTAGGAAACAATTGCTTCGCTCACAAAACTTTTCCCTACTTGAAATTTGTTTTTCTTGAAGAAATCGTCTCTGCGAAGCTACAGTGAGTATGTAATAGAGTCCTCAATTACTTCATTCCAAATAGATGAAAATATCTTCCTGTCTCTCCTTCCCTCCCTCCCTCTACCAAACCATTCATTTCTTTTACTTACATAATTTGTAAGTCATTTCATTATCACTGATTTCATGAATTGTGAATATGAAAAAGACAAAACGCTCCCAGTTCTCTATATTCTCTGTCCTGTCATAAAATCTCACCTATTTTTATAATGATGTGCGTTCAACAGACAATATTCTATCACGTGATTTGAACAAAGACTGCCGTATCCAAAACCTGTGGCTTACATACGACTTCCTGATTGGACAATATGTTGTAGACTCCCCTTGTTGTCGTAAAATATTTTTTTTAAAAATCCTATATTCAATCACTTAAAATAAAGACAGCTTCAGCCGCTGTGGCTGACGAATGGACAATGAGCTTTGTATTATATATCTTTTAAGTGATTCAACAGCTGTCTATATAATAGTGCTTAGATGAATGTTGGACTTTGATATGACTTCCTGTGTTGAGAAATATGACTTTATTAAGGCAGGCGTGGGGAAGATGTTGAGGGAAAAATTTTAAAATGTGATTGATATCTTTGTACTCATTCATTCATATATTCATTTTCTTTAAAATGAAGAATGACAAGACCCTCACTTCCAGGTGTCCTCAGTCTGGCTGTTAAACTCACCAGCTCATGCACAAAAGTTGTCTCATGGACTGGCTTCACTTCTGATAAAGAAGGCAGCAAATATAACTGACTTCACGACGTCATTTTGGATAAAAAATTATCATCAGTGAAAGTCAAGATTTGTCAGTGTAATGGAGTCAACAAAAACACAAGAATAGTATTTAAAAATGCATATTGTTATGTGTTACCTTGGCAAACTGATTGCCGTTAACCCTAGATTCTTTAAGATGAGCAGAAAAGACTGCATGAGTCATTAGGAAGGTCAATTATTAGATGATGATCAATGGTCAATTTAACAACAACAACAACAACAACAACAAAAAAACCTGTTGAGAAAAGTTCTAAATTCACAACCAAAAGATCACTTGTCTGCATTACCAAAAAGTTTGATTTATGGTCTGAAGTAGATCAAAGATATCTTCAAGGGCAAGAAAATAGTAGAAAGTGATGTTTATTTCTCTAATACTCTGTTTACATTTATGCTGTATATGAAGTCAGCTCCATGAAAATTCATAAATAATAAAATAATACCTCTTTTTAGACTGAAGGTACGTGGCATGAAATTTATTCTGCACGACGGTCAAAGTGAGGCAGGGTCTACACTGTCTGATTTCATAAGATATTTTTGAAGAATGCAGAGAATCAAAATACTAGAGTAAAGAAAGAAATTAAAAAGATGTCAGTCAGTCAGTCAGTCAGTCAGTCAGTCAGTCAGTCAGTCAGTCAGTCAGTCAGTCAAATAAATAAATAACATAAAACAATAATTAAAATAAAAAATAAATAAATAAAAGATCTACAAAAAGGAAATTCATGAATATTTATTGTAAATCTCTAAATCTCTCTCTCTCTCTCTCTCTCTCTCTCTCTCTCTCTCTCTCT
>JAWQUT010000062.1:1796382-1808052 GCA_033807755.1 Ellobium chinense
TCTATCTATCTGTCTGTCTGTCTGTCTGTCTGTCTGTCTGTGTCTGTCTGTCTGTCTGTCTGTCTGTCTGTCTTTATTTATTTATTTTCCCTTAAAACATGTCTATTCAATCCACTGCATTCATTCTTCTAGTTATTTATTTATTTATTTATTTATTTATTTATATTTTATTTATTTATTTATTTATTTATTCATTTATCTATTTGTTTGTTTATTTATTTAGACTTAAAACCTATCTATTTAATTCACAACATTTAAAATTTGTTTATTGAGTTGTTAGTCTTAAAGCAGCAACTTGACTGCAAAATATAAATCTTACATACTCAACTTCTCTGCCTCTTTGTGCTACATCTAGATCTAGACTATTCCCATTCGTTCCTCTTCCTCTATCTTCGTTTCTACGTCTCTCCAATCCACGTATGCTGAGGACGTTTCGTCAATACATGCTGATAACGCTTCTCTCCACAATGATAATTTCGCATATTCCCATTCACAATATCTGCAAGCCAGCCTTCCAAGGATCCCTTCGGTATCAGTTCGCAACTGATCTGACAAGACAAGAATCCAAAGAGTGCAAAACTCAATTAAGATCTTTGTATAAGATATCCGTTGTTTTAACACTGACCACGCAGTGATGATGCATCTGAGCAATGTTTCGGAAGAAGGTCGTAAGTGTTATTGTGTTTCTCATCGTATATCTATATGACTTTGCCTGCAAATATTTACGATAATTATTGTACGGATCTCTGTTTCTCTCTCTCCCTCTCTCTCTCTCCCTCTTTCTCTCTCTCTCTCTCTCTCTTTTTCTTTTTTCTTTTTATTAAATTAAACTTCATATAATTTTGTTTTATAAGATTATGACAAAATAGAGCACACGTTTCAGCTCAAATTTTGAGGAGAATAGGATTTAGCTAAGGAGCCTTAGATAATTTATGTTCCAACTAAGAAGCCGCCATGTAGTTTTTGTTTTCATCATAATTATTGCAAAGAAGCGATATAAAACACCATCTCCTTATACAAAACATTTTTAAAGAAGTCATTGCAGCATTTGCAACTCTAGGCCGATAAGGTCACGTGAAGAGGACAACATGAAAATATCACCATAACTAATACACCATTTTTCTTTTTGGCCTAAATACTTCATGTACAAAAAAGAAAACAAAACTGAAAATTTACTCCGTAGGGAAACTGGTTTACAATGCTATACAGTGTTATATGCCTCACTCATAATACAAACACTTAAAACAGTACATATTCCACAAGTAAATGCATAACAAAGAAGTTGCACCAGCGTTTCATATCTAGACCTGTTCAAAGCAAACTGATCAAACATCCCGTTTGTTTTATTTGCTTCACTTTGCAATGAATTTGTCTCGGGTGTGCAATTTTGCTGCAACTTTCTTTGGATTTGACACGGACAGGTTGTAAACCAAAGTGCGAAATCGTACTTTCGTTATAATGAAACATTACCTTCGTAATGTGACTGTGAGGAAGCATGCTCATGATTATAGGTGCATTTAACAATTAATCATGCTGAGATATTTACTCACAGCCTAGATGTTTTACTGACTAAAAATAGGAACCGTTTAATAAATTAATCAAAAGTCGTCTTCTGTTTTACACAGTAGTCTGTGTCGCTTTGGTTTTCTTTAAATCACTCTAAAAACATGACTCTTGGTCATACATTTAGTAGTGATTATTCCGTGACTTTCGTGTTGAAAATACAGTCCTGTAATGGTCTTCATAACATTGCAATTAAAAGCATGTTGCAAATAAAGGTACTGTTTTTTTAAGAGGGTCGACTATATCAAAATAACGATAAACTCTTCGTGTTTGTGTGCATGGCACAGAATAAACTTTGTCTAACCACTGCACTCCCTCTAATCACAGTATCCCCCTCGTGGAGTGATGAAGCAGTCATCGCCAGTCTGAGTCAGAATATCTGCATTCCCCGAGGGCGGCTCCAGACTGGAACCCAAGCCACTTCTATCGAAGGCAGGAATGTTGCAACTGGGCTGTAGACACTACAAGAGGGTCTGGCATGGTCCTCTGCGAGATAAGCTTGCTCTTAGTGCACTGTATCACTGTAATAAATGATCGTTTCTTTTGTAAATTAGAGGAAGAATGTAAGTACTTAAAGTGTCCACCAAGTGTAAACTTTAAGAGGGTTCAGTAGATTGCAGTTGTTAAACCAGACAAAGAAGTATTGGAACTCGATAATATGTGCAAAAAAATTACAAGAGCGCCGATTTTTCAAGGTACATGCACATCTTCCTATTATCATCATTGTTATAGAGTACCGGCATGTGATCTGCTGATCTGAACGTCATTAACAGAAAAAGACGAGAAAAAAAAAAGAAGAAGAAGAAGAAATAGAAGACGGCAAAAAGAAAAATGAGAAGAAGGAAAGAGAGGAGAAGAAGAAGAAAAAGAAATAAAGGGAAAAAAATAAATCTATTAAAACTGAAGAAAAAATGGCAAATATAGACCGTTTATAATTATGAGCCTTAAAGTTTTTGAAATACTGTTATGGTTTTGTTATGTAGCTTTACATTTCTTCTGGTTTTAAAATTTTGGCATGATTTCTTTATGCATGAATACTGATATGATTAATGCCAAATATTTTCCTGTCACATGGATTTTAAAACGATTTTCTCTTTCACGAAGTTAGAGCATTGGACACTTTCCCTAGATATCCTGAGAGATATTCAAGACAGAAATTACAATAAATAATTTTTGTCGTCGTTATTGTTGTTGTCTGTTATTGTTGTTGTTGTTGTTTTCGTTGTTGTTGTTGTTGTTGTTGTTATTATTACTATTGTTGTTGTTATTGTTGATTAAAAAAAACAACAACACACACATAGTATCTTAATCAGAAGCTGAAATGGCTAGGAACTGAGGAAAATAACAAACATGTTATTAGCTTAGCAGAAAAAAAACAGCACCAAAATAACATGTTTAAGGTTTCGGGAAAAATTAATGTGCTTTCCTCAGCAACCATAATCATATTCATTATCATTATCGCTACCACAACCACCGTCATCATCATCATCATCTTCATCATCATCACTTTCAGATTAATAGATAGTAATAGACTGTTTAACATAGAACAATTTAATAAAAAAAAATAAATAAATACAAAGTTCCAAATTTCTAACAAATGTCCTTCAGGGAACAATTAAGAAATAATGAACGCAGAATGATCAGACGAACATACACCACAGCATAATACACGGCTTCATCATCATCATCATCATCATCATCATCATCATCATCATCATCATCATCATCATCACTATCATTATCAGTATCATTATCATCATCATCACTATCCTCATCATCACCATCATAGTTGTTGTTAATAAGAAAAAAATAAAACCAAAAGCTTTCATCACAACAGCATTAAGAATTTAGATAAGGCACTTTAATCTCAAATTTTAGTTACAATTAAATATTCTTATTTCAGATTTTCATAAAAAATCTGTGTTCCTTCCCCACCAATCCTTATCACCACCACCGTCATCATCATCATCGTCTCATTATCGTTGTGTGCCTGAAAATATATTTTTCTGGTTACTCCCACTTATTCGGCCTTACATACTCTCCTCTGCAGTAGCCAACTAACACACTTTATGCACCTGACACAACTGTAAGTGAATGAAGATGAGGTCATCAAAACTGATTCTTTAAAAATTCTGAGTCACTGTGAGCATTCAAAATACCTCGCGAAGTTAAATTTTGAGTTGCAGGTGTTGTTAGTTTTTATTTCAAGCTGATTCTTAATCAAGTATCATATTTCAATGTTTATAGTACCTTTAAAGGCTTCTTTAACGCAAACCAGATTATTTGAATAAAAAAAAAAAAGGAGAGCTTCAAATTGAGCGCTCCGTCACAACTATTTATTACTATAGAACGACCAACATTTTGACGTGTTTTCTCAGACGCGGCATGCATAACATGTTAATAATAAAGACTAGTTTATATCACAGCATACCAACCCTTCTTTCTCAATGTCACTGTGGGAGGCCTGCTCTCAAAATATGCCGTGTTTATCGTAGAAAAACACGCCTTTTTAATTTTAATCTCCTCTAGTCGTGAATGATCGGTCGCCGCGAGTTGGGAACCCCTCACCACCAAAGCATATGGTATGAGGCCATACATCTTCCCAGAAGCCTCCGCAGCTTTGTAACCAGGGACAATGCATGATGGGAAGGGGTGTCAGAGCGTGCTACTTATTCTAAATAAAGTCCATAAGTCTCAGCGTGACGTCGCACTCCTTCGAAACGCCCAGTTTTAGAATGGGATGGAAATAGGCAGGGCAAAAAGCTGTCTTCTCATCAGTATTCAAAACTTTCTTTCTACCCTTCTGCTACATAACAGACTATTGATTTTTGGCTGTGATGGAGTTAATGACTGTCCTTGTAACTTATATATAGTGGTTTGTCTTGGTTTGATATCAGTTTTAGTTGTATTGATGAAGCTGGTGATTTTGATGCTGCTTATAAATCAGAAACTTCATCACTGGTATTATTACTGTTGCCCGTTGGCTATTTGGACATAATTTCAGTCCTCTAGGATGAAACTCTTTGAAAACTTGAACGAACTTGAAGAATACATATTCTTTAAACGAATTTCATCGGACAACAGTCTCAGCTTTTCAAATCTTGACCTATAGATATCGATGGTGATATTTTCTCTGTCCTCTGTCTTGTTTTGTTATTAATAATAGTAAACATAATGTTCATAAAACACTGAACTTTCTTGTCTCTGAATGGTATTTATTCTACTATATGCAACTGACTCTGAAGGCATTGGAATTATATATCTTATATAGTTATATATATTATATATACATATATATCCATATAATAAATAAGAAACGCCATATTCTCAGTGGTTTGAGATAATAAAACATATTTATAATATCGAGGTGGTGGATAAATGCATTACTTCTCATAAAAACGTAGTGTAAACTGACACCAATCCACCTACACTCAAAGCGTAAATCCAGACACACTCATTAAAACGGATCTTATCATTAGGGCATGTAAATATGCACTCATGCACAAATTTTCACACAGGTAAAGCTTCTGCTTCAAAAAATGCTTGACAATTTTTTGGGGATGGCGAAATGGCTTTGTGTATTTACCTTCCCCTTACCTTGGCTATATTATATATATAGTTAAAGACGGGCTGGCATTTTACGCTGATGACTCGCATGTGAAGACGCCTTAACCCCGCGGGTGTACGGTGATTACCCGTATACAACATACCGTGTTTATTTACCCGGGGCTATAGTTTTCGCATCAGAGCGGTACCGCTGTTTTCGCGGCTGAAATGTGACACCGTATTTTCTGCTTCATTCTCTTCTGGGCTCTTCTTTTCCCCCTTGCTCGTGATATCCTTTTCATTCCGCTCATCTCCCTCGTTCGGCAGCCTCTTTTCCAAATTCTCATGCCGATACTTTACAACAAAACCGAGACGTTTATGTTTGAAGGGCTCTCGTTTCGATGAAAGACAGGATAGAACAAGACCCGCATGAATATGAAAAAAAATAGTAATGGCCTAAGGATATACTTCTGTTTTAACTGAAACACAAATAAGCAAACACTGGAAAGAAAACAATGAGACCGCCGAGGGACTGGAACACTGTGACACCGTTGGTATATTAATGCCGACCATCTGCCTTGGTTAGGTACTCAGATATGGGCGTATCAGTCGATGGGGCGAGCATGGTATTGTCCACCTCATCATAACTTCATCCACTTTGTAACAGATTAGGTGTTGGATTATATGCCTCACGGTTTCCCTGTCCCCTCTGAGCCACTGACGATTTGACTATCATTTTATTTTAAAGGTAAACTTTCGAGGTTCTTGAGTGGGCAATATGTAGGTCGTGAAGAATCAACCTCGATTCAGCAAGACTTATTTTGACGTCAGTTTTGTTAAGATTGTTACAAAGAAAACTTCCGTTAGGTCAGATGAACGTTTAACTTTCATCAACGAGGTCCGATCTGTCCAGCTCCATTTTCACCCGAGAAAAAACGTTTGTAAAGAATAATATCTCATCCTCTCATTGCCAGAGTAAGATCAATCATTTATTATGTGACTTCACTGAGTCAGTATAGTGAAATATTTTAGAATTCTGAATCATTCATGTCCAAGATGTCCCGACATCAAAAGATCCTGTTTTCTATAGTTACGAAGTTCCTTTATTTAAAAAAAAGCCAAAATACAGTTGTTTTTCTTTTCTCACATGGGTGCAAACTTTTAATTTGTTTTTAAGAGAGAAAAGAAATCATCTCATGGCCTGAACACTTAATGGGAAAAGGGAAAGGGCTTCATTTCCGATCCTTTCCCTGTTCCTTTTCTCACCCCATCCTCTGTTTTCATCCTATTCTAATACTCGTGTACTCTCCCACATAAAACACGCCCTTCTCTCCCTACCACCTTGACGAAAATCCATTTGTTAAAGGACACTAGTGTTCCCCTATGCTTGTTAACTGCAGTATTTTGAGAGATCTGAGAACTTTGGGCTCTAGCTTGTGACAATCACCTATAATAGCCTTCAATCCAACCATTTCCTTTGTCTTCGTTGTTAGTAGTTCCCATCCTCTAAAATACTGGGGAAACACAACAAGGCCAGAGCATGCTCAAAACACTTCATAGCAAAATGACGTATAACAGATTTTCTCACAAAATGGCACCATAATTTAAAATTTTAAATTCAGTGTTTCTCATACTGTTCGAATAGTTTCCTACTCTTGCAGTATGGAAGAATGAAACAAGAAATATTATAAATTTGAGAGTTTGTATTGCATAATACTGTCACCTGAATGTGATGAGAGGTCTGAGATGATTCTCGTGTTCTTTTCTGGCCAATTTCCGCCCTTTAGTCTGATTCGAATCTCTAAATTGGGAAAGGTATGATAAAATAGTCGGTATGGCATAGAGTTTTGCAATGCATTCTGTTCAGAATATGAACTGTGAAATTTGACAAAGACTTTCAATGTACGATAGTGCTTAGTCTGTGTATAAAAAAAAAATACAGGTCTCTGATGATTTCCTACGATCGAATAACTATAGGATAAGATTGACATTTATAAAACGCACTTTCATTTGTTCAGTATAATCATTCATGTGCAACAAGAATAAGAACATTAAGTTCAAATAATGATTCAGAAGCTAATCATTACCGTGTAGAGATAACAGGTGATATTCTGAAAAGTTGTTTCAAAAGAAATTTAACATGCACGGTAATAACAATATCATCCCAGCGTTGCCAAGTGAAAGAGACAAACTAGAGGAATATTGCATAAATAATAACACGACTAAAATTGACAGTTTCGAACAGTTGAACGGCTATCTTGGAGAACAAAATGACAGCATTTTTAGATATCTCAATTTAGTGAATAACAATGACACTGTGAACTCTGTAAACTCCCTGAGACACATATAAAACTGAAATGTAGCTTCCGTCACCACAATGACATAAAATGGAGGAGGAACCTCTATATTCAGAGAACATAATAAGCCTACTGTATATTACTTAAAGTAAACTTAACAGTATTTCTGCATCGAATATAGAGAAATTTTACAAAGACAGGTTGCTGATTCCCGGTGCTCTTCTTGCAGCTTTCCACCACTTCGCCTGTTAGATAATCCTGTCCATTCATAACTTTATACTTGTGTGAGATCAGCCGTAATTCTAATCACTTTTCAAAAAACTTATTTACAAACCTCACAAACAACACCAGTTTTCGCTCCAGACATGTCCTTCAGATCTAGTCTACCTTTGATTGATCTGGACGTCTACTATTATTATCCTCTCTACCTTCCCAAGCCTACATAAAAGTCTTCTCAGAGATCACAAGCCAATGTATCATCAACTAACTATCCATGTCCAGACGTAAGCGCATTGTTTACGTTAGCTGCATGTACGTTGGGCCCCAATATGTGTATTTGTTATTGCAAATTTCCTCCAACACGACTTCTCCTATCAAGCTCTTTGGGCACGTCCGCCATATTTACTGTTTACATTCACCGCGGGCCTCTTCTTGTCGTCCCGCAGCGACGGCGCGGGAAACGCTGAGGGGGGAATGAAACGAATAGAACTAAGGGAAAGAAGCGAGAGAAAACCTTCCCCGTTTCCAGTCGAAAGATCACAAGAAGAGAAAGGAGATGCTCGATTAGCTAGATTTGTGGCACCACCGACGTTTACAAAAAGCGGTGGCTTCAACCTTCCCTTTTAATTAACTACTAGAAGGCTTTTAAACGGGAGAGAATCGCCGAAAACACGAGCTTTTAAGTGATAGAAACAGCGGCGGCCAGCATTCTCCCATCATTTGATTGACAAGTACGCTTGCAGTTTGCTGTTTTCGGAGTGCGGTAGTCCGTCGTGCACTAGATTGGTCTTTTTAGTGGTGCTCCCAGGAAGAAAAGCGTGACTGTTTTCAGCCCGCTGTGTTCGTCTGTTGAGTAGAAAGTAATTCCTTCCTGTCAAGCTTTTTTGGTCGTTTCCGTAGTTCGGCTTGCTGTTGGGTCTTCTGTTTGGCGGTCCTTAGTTTTTTGTTTTGTTTTGTTTTTTTTCCTCAAACACAATGGGCGGTATTGATGGAAATTCATTAGGACCTAAATTCTCTCTTTCTCTCCCTCTCAGTTCCGTTTTTTTTTTTTTTTTGGCTTCCTTGTGCTGTTCAGAGTCATCAGTATGAGTTTGCAGAAGTCTTTTATGTGGTACTTTGCCCTTATCCAAGTTTTCTTACACAAACAGAAACTGTTTTTGAGCAAATTCGAAATCTTTTATTAAGTTGATCTCTAATTGTTTCTATGCCTCTCCCAGTCCCTTTGTAAGTCCTATCTGTATTAAGAGGTTTGATTGCTTGTAACAAAACTGTCTTATATTCTATTCTGTTTCTCATAGCAGTAAGCTGACCCATCTATCCATCCCTTCTTTCATCCATCCATCCATCCATCCATCCATCCATCCATCCATCCATCCATCGTCTACCCGTCCTGCCATCCACCCACCTGTCTGTATGTCCTTCCGTCCACTCATCCATCTGTATGTCTGCCTGCCTCTATCTAAATGGGTGTGTCTGTCTGCCTGTTTCTTGCCCTCTGTCTGTCTGTCCACCTGTCTGTTCATCTATCTTTCTGTCTGTCACAAGATCGTACGATCATCCACTCACGCTCACCCACCGATCACGCAACCCCTCTCGTGGATCGTACGATGAGTCTTGCGTAACTGACAATTCAAGGTAGTAAGACCCTTGTTGTTTGTGATTTCCAGGCCGACGTTAAACAGCGTCCCCCCCCCCCCCCCNNNCCTGTCTGACATAAGGCATCAATCTAGACAACGACTTTCAGGCACACAAGCATGTGTACCGAATGAGCGCCTCCTAATGCCATAGACACGCGATTCACCAGAAGAAACAGACAGTTTAAGTGCGCACACCTTCGTTCTGTTGCTGGCTTGAAGAAAGTTGGCGACACATAAATTACACACATGTTCCTGTAACAGGGTAAGGAGTCGGGGGGTTTTTAGGGCGGGTGAAGGGGGGGGGACAACGGGGTGGAGTGTTTGTGCGTGCGTTTTGTGTCGGTGGCGTAGGTGAGAGGGGGTCCAGGGGTGGCTGCTTCCCCTCCCTCTCCCCCCGTCCAGTTCTGTTTCTTATGAAATGTTTGAGCGTGCATTATCACTGTAGTGTATGCGTGCCCTCAGGTGATCCTCCCCCCCCCTCCTCCCCAATACAAAATAGGCCAACTCTCCTGGATGCGCCTCTAGTTTGTATGAGTGTAAAGTGTGAGTGTGTGTTTGTCTATTGAGATAGACCTCCTTTTCTTGCGCTGTCAAGTTGTCTATGTCAATCCGCTGATGCTTATGTCCCACTGCAATTCTACTTTTTGTCTTCCTCAGCAGATTCTTATCTATTTGTACTGGTCGGTAAATTTTGAGAGGGGACGTTCCCGATTTTCGTTACTTTAAGCTGGCAATAAATCAGTAAGGAACAGTGGAAAGGATAAGACATAAAACCCGAAAGATGCAACAATGCTAAATAACATAATAATGTCTTTAATCTAATAAGATAACTCCTGAAAAACTAAGAGCTACACCCTACACATTTCAAAGGGTTTATGGTAGTGGAAGTCATAGGTGTGAAATCGTTTCATGAAGATGAAACATTCCACTTGGCTATAGATAAGTGAGAATAAACAGTTTGATTAAGTGAGTACAAACATGTAGACTAAAACAGCTGTGAATGGTGTCCTTTCTCACAATTTGCAAATCTCACTTTGTGAAAACTTAATAAATGGCCTTTAACAAAAAAAAAATAATTGAAAACATTCATTATCATCAACTCAAATTTCAAGCAAGATTCGTAATACATTACACACAAATTTTTTTCATCTTTTCACACCTCTCCAACCCCCTCCCCCTTTGAAATTTTGAAATTGTTTTTCTTGTCTAGAGATCCAGAAATATTCATTATTTTCTAAAACTGTGAACAACAGTTAAATGGAAACGGTGACATCGAAAGCATCGCTAAAACGGAAGTAAACAAAAAAACCTCATGTATTTTTCTCTTTTTAATATTTTTTTTGTGTAAACCAAAAGTTTGTTTAAACCGAACATAAGTATTTGGTCCCGAGGATTTCGTTTTAGGCGTCCACTGTATGTGTGTGTGTGTGTGTGTGTGTGTGTTTCTGTTTATATGTGCGTGTGTTTGTATTTTTCTAAAGTATCTTGATAACTTTTCACTAGGTCCCACATGCAGCCAAAGTCTTAAGGTAGGAAGGTAAATGACAGATTCTCCATAAATTTCCTTCCATTCTCTTTCCCCCATTGCCCCAACCCCCTTTAATACAGAGATCTGGATTCTGAAACTATGAGCTATTTCCTCATAATTAAACAAATAAAATTTTTTGAAAATGTTTCACTGTTTCTTAAAGATAGGAACGATTAAAGGAAAGTGACATAGTCCATATAAATTTTCTTCCATTTTCTCCCTTTGATGTTGTCCTTAAATCTGAAACAATGATTTCTTGTTCTTTTTGTACAAAAAAACCCCACAAAAACCACGGAAAACATTTCACGACATGTTAAAGATAGACAAAAGTTTCTAGGTACTTGACATAGACCTGCCCCACACAAATTTCCCTTCCAACTTTTTGTAATTGACATAGATCTACCCCCCACAAATTTCCCCTCCAACTTTTTATGTTTTTTTCATTTCATTATTTTGGCCATAGAGAAATCCGCCAAGACGCGCTGGCCACAGAATTTTTGGGTGGACCTTGACATCGCCCAGGTATAAGCAGGCGCGCTCACAGCCCTTTTCACAATGGCGTGTGAAGTCGTAACCATCTCGAAAATAGCAGCGCCTGTTTACTCTTCCGGACCCGGGTGGCGTCGTGAGGGGGCCCCGGGCGGCGCACGTGCGTAAGCAAAGTGCGACGTTTCTGGGGTGGGTTCTAGCGAGCTGTGTTCAGCGTTCTGACAGACAACTTCCAGAGGTCTGGCTGATGTAGACGCCCTTTTCCCGGGGACACACATAATTTTTTGGGGGGAGGGGGTTAGAAAAGGAGAAGAAAAAAAAAAGTGAAGGACAAAAAGGGAACAAAGTTGTTTTGGTTTTCTTAGCTCTAAAATGCATTTTTTAAGGGGTC
>JAWQUT010000062.1:1808090-1842505 GCA_033807755.1 Ellobium chinense
GAACGAGTTTGACTTCAGTTGAGGAGAAACATTCTCGAATTTGCTTAGTCGCGACTCTTTGAAATGTGGAAACTTTAAAAAAAACAAAAAACTGGAAAAGAGCCGCGACTATTCAGTGAGTAAGATAATAATAAATTTAGAAATTGTGTGTTATCTGGGAAAATTTGTGACTCAGTGGAAGTTGCTATTAACCTATATAATATACGATTAAACGGAATCGACCAAAGCCGTGGCTCTGACTGGTGCTGGTTTGGTTTTCTTTAGTTTCAGTACTGTACCCCCTTGTTAAGGTCAATTACTAGCCACAATGGATCCTCTTCCTGAAATTAACTCACTTGAATCCGCTAGGTGGCGCTCCAGATGTTCTGGTACACTTCACGTTTTTCACTCTATCCCCACTGTAACTTTAAATATTATTTAGTATAGCACATCTATTTCGTAATTTCATGCAACAAAGTTCAAACTTGGGATTCCCGTCGGTACGTAGCCTTGTAAGCGAAATTTGGCATTCCACATCCGGCGAAAAAGTGCAAACCACCCTTGTAAAATTAGTATGAGTAAAGCGCTATGCGATCACCGGCTAGCGACTTGCTGAAGGTTACAGGCCTGTACTTGTACTTTCACTTTTGGGTCCTACAAACTTAGGGGGTATATTAATTCATCTCCCCTTTTCCCTCCTTTGGCATGCCCTGCTTCCAGTGATAAGGGCTCCAGGGGGGAAATTTTGATATCATGGGAAACTGTGTCCATTTTACTTTATTTTACCAGGCACTATTTAGCCCTGGGCAAGAACTGCCAGGTCAGGGGTGTGCTCAGGCGGAAGAGGAGGGGTTTGGCGTTGACCAGTGAAAAATGTAGGCTCTGTTTACAAATAGTGTAGTATCTGACAGTGGGTTCTTGAAGTATAGCGTAGCAGCAACACTTTAAGCATCAACGATGATAAAGAACTACACGCAACCAACGTGGAGGTTTTCTATCTAATACTAGATACGTTTAATATTGAGGAGACACTACAAAATAAGGTGTTCATAGGTAGGAGGCTCAAACACAACTGACCAGGACAAAGATACAGGACCACACAAGGGACGAGCTAGATTTTCAATTAGCATTAAATCTCTACGCTGGCAGGCGAGATGTGACAAGGCATGGACATCGAATAGTGTAAGTGTAAGAGATAGCAGCGCTGCGAAGGATCTTGCTTTGCGTTAGTAGAGAGAAGACCGACAGTCTAACGAACACACTAACATACATAGGCACGATACAACATACTCCCTCCTTACAAAACAAAGAGACATATACATGTGAGTTGCATGCATAATGTCTTTGTACAAGAGTCTAGTCAGGGAATCTCAGCGGAGGGACGCCCTTAGTCTGCCGGCCGGATCGTCTCGGGGCAGGAGCAGGTGCAGATGTAGAAGCTGAAGACGGAGTGTCGTCAGGGGGGAGCCACTGCAGGTCTGGCTCATGGTAGCGACGGAGTTTGCGGGCATTCCATTTTTGTCCATCTGACAGTGTGTAAGTCCAGTTGCCCAGGACAGCAGTGACAGTCAGAGGTTTGGTCCATGGAGACTGACCTTTGAGAACTTGGGGTCGACGTGCTAAAAGTCTGTCTCCGACACGATATGGACCTCGGTTGTGCAGTGCCGTTGGGGTGACTACCTGTGGCTGGGTAGTCGGGCGATGTGGAGAATCTGACGTGTGTGTTCGTTGTGATTCCGCAATTTCGNCGAATCAAATGGGTTGTCAAAGAAAAATGCTGTGGGTAAATAATGTGTTCACTTCAGGTCAGGTGCAAACAGGATGTCACATATTGCCACTCCCACATCTAAGTTGCTCAGAAATGGAACTCTGTCATAAACAGGGAGGCAGCGTGGCCGTGCGGTTTGTGAGTCGTACTCAGAAAGTGAAGACTTTCAAGTCTAAGGTTTATGTGTTTGACTCGCGAGCTGGGCGGTTTACGTTGTAGTGTCCTTGGGAAAGACACTTCGCTTCCATTTCCTCACTCGAGTCAGGTGTAAATGAGTACCTGGCTTTAGAGCTGGGGGGACCAGGGCGCTGCACCGCTAGCTACCAGCAATGACTTTGTTATGAATTCCATTTGTAATATTATGTATTTACATGTATGATGTGTATTGTTATATGTGTTGTATTATGAATGAGATGTTTAACACTGTATGACATTGTAAAACAATTTCCCTACGGGGTAATTTAAGTCGTATTTATTATTATTTTTTTATTATTAAACTGAAGTGCCAGAGTTGTTTATGACGTCTTTATCCCTCTAGTGCCCAGCCCTATTTACAATGGCACAACAAGCCCGAGCTCCAGTTTTTGGATCACTTCTGGATCCACTATGCTGGAACAAGCATCAAAATGATAATAATAATAATAATAATGCGGTTTATAAATCTCATATCCAGACTAATGCCCGCTCATGCGACTTCACACTATTATGGTGGGGTGATGATCTTGGTTTGCTTTTTCTTTGTTCCACGAAATGTATCAGATCTGATACGCTGGGCACTAGAGGGTTAAAATTGTCCAACTCTCTGTAAGTGGTCGTTGAAAAGAGAATTAGGACCACCACAGGTTGTTCAGTGCACATGCAAATAATATGACAAGTCAAGCAGTGGTAACGAATTATAGTACAGTATTATTAAATGTGTATACCTCAGTCTTAACTCTCAATGTACATTACTCACTGTGCAGTAATGAAGATAAACGAATGTGATTGATAATTTGAATAAAACCGCCACTTCACAGAGATGGTCAGTGTTAGCAACATCATCAAGTATGGAGTCTATTCTGTAATACACAATATGTATGTTGGAAGCATGATGGCATAAAAGCATAAAAAGTTTATTAACCCCAATAAAGTAGGGAATATGTAATTTTCCGAGAATTATTAACAGCTCCGCAGTCCGAGCTGCCCTATTCGCAGTAAAATGCAGACCGATCTTGGCACAACGCTATTTTTTAAAAAATATAGTAGACCAAAAAAGAATGAACAAAATCAAAAAAACGAGAACCGAATATAACCGTACAAGCTAATATAACACGAGAAACGAGAAATCTATGCGAAATAAACTTTTCTTTGTTTTGTCTAGACAGTCGATATGGTTGTATTCTGTCCTTTTTATTTTCACTACTTAGAGAGCTGTTCTTTTTCTCAATCTTTCTCAGCAGAAAAAAAAAAATCTTGCAAAGACATGAAAAGTCACGTGATACTAGCTCCAGTGTTATGTGATCTTCAATGTAATATTAGAAACTCACGACTGTTGTGGCCCCATGCATGACCTGCTGCACAACGGAGCATGCGCAAGCTTCATTGTGTCTGGCTGAATACAACGCGTGCATAAGATGTTTACTTAACACAAAAAGGGCGTAAATGGCGCTCAAGCTAATTCAAAGCTAATTCAAAGTTAATGAATGCAAGAAAGGGAAAAGAACGGTTGCATGTGGTGTCCAACTAGATTGGAACGGCGCTGCGGGGGCCCTTATTTATTTGATGCTAAATTGAGCGAAAGGTCCTCAATATTTCCCCCCTTTTCTTGTGGTGAGAAAAATATGGTGTAATTTAATAAGAGACTGCACGGTGGTTGGCATAATAGGGGCAGTGTTTGACTTGACGGAATAGGTGCAATTCAAAGTCATTGTCCTTATGCCGCATTTATCTTTATCGTCTAGGTTGACGGCTGCAGCAGATGCATAACAACTGTTGCGCCGAACCTGAAAATATTTGATTGCGGCCCAAAGAGATTATTAATGAGTACATGATCATTTTCTTCCGTCTCCTAGTTATGAAGTATTGTGTGTTCTTACCCTGGCCAATTTCAAAGCATTGAGTCTTCAACTAGTTTTTCTCTTTTCCTTTCAGCTGTGTCACAATTGTTCAAAGTGTCATTATAGAAACCACTCACTGTCTCTTTCCCCGTTTCTGTTCTCCTTAGGTCTCTGGATTTCTCCATATGCTGCCAATATCAAAATATAATCAAATGGCTATTGTTTGTTCCTTCAAAAAAGCTGCACTCTTATCAAGGATGACAGGAAAGGAAAAGACAACATATTGCAGTGAAAGTTGCGGGTTCCTTCAGTGAGTCGAAAATTAATAGTGCAAAATGACCGCAAGTCAGCGATCACATTGTCTTCCGACCAATGCTGAAATAGAGGTGCTTAATTCTTTTTTTATTGATGCGATATTACGTTGTGGTGGCAAAAACTGAATGATATATTAATATAATAGAGAAATTACCATCCCGTATCTATTACTGAAATGACATCTTGGCGTCACAGATTTGGAATGTCGTTTCCATTTTTCATAACATTATTCTGTGATTTCTGTTGATATGAAATAGCTGTTTTGGATAGTCTAAGCAGGACGCCTTTGTCCTTTTCATTTGTTTCGTTGCTCGAAAGTTTCCGTCACAAACCAACCGCTTTTGTTCATGTTTTGACTTTACCCGCAGGCTTTTGAAAACTTTAAGCCTCATGTCTCCCTCTGTTGAATGCAGAAGTGACGTTGCTTCCCCGTCTGACGGCGACTGTCAATGAGTGACGCGACTTTGAGACGCCGGCACATGGTAGGCCAAGAAACTTAGTGACCTTTAACCTCATATAATTTTTCATGCGCTTAAAAAGAGCACAACAACACTGCATTGAATTGCCTAGTCTGTGGAATGACGAACGGATAGGTGTGACCACCTGTTATACATGACAAAGGCACCGAGGAAAGAAGACGGTCTTTCTATAAGGTGAATCTTGTTTCTTACAGTGCTGCGATATAATAACTATAACGTTGATCGTGCCAGAAGTTGATTCCATTGTAGATATTATTGTTACTGCAGCGGCTGTTGATGAAAATAATGACAATTGCAAGAACTAAATTTGATCTGAGGCAAAATATTCTAATCGTGAAAAATTTTGATGATATTAGTAAGGTCCATCCAAAATACTCTGGAAGAAATCATAGCATCATTATCCCCAGACTCTACTTGTTTTTTGACATGA
This sequence comes from Ellobium chinense, assembly GCA_033807755.1. Taxonomy (NCBI): domain Eukaryota; kingdom Metazoa; phylum Mollusca; class Gastropoda; order Ellobiida; family Ellobiidae; genus Ellobium; species Ellobium chinense. The sequence continues at coordinate 1,813,098 of JAWQUT010000062.1, forward strand.
TATTGTCCCTCCCTTCCAAAAACTGACAGCCTTTATGAAGATTTAGGATTCTTTTGTATTCAGTGCTTCGATTTGGAGAATTTATGTAATGATCCCAGGCAGTGAAGCGATTAAGTAGTGAAACAATAAGCCTTTCGGTCTCTGGACTGAGGATGATGGGGAAAGCTCTTTATGGAATTTCTTCATAGCTGCATTGAGTGTAAGTCAAAAAGGTTTAATGATACTGCTACTTTGCTTACTGCTTAATTTCTTACAGATACTTAGATCAACGCAGATGGACCAGGCACACGGGTTTCAAATTGTCAAAAGCTGTCATAATATTAATCAAGTTAGTGTCAGTGACTTTTGGTCATTTGTTGGAAGGCGTTATGCCAGGACCAGTATTTCTCTAGCTCTTTGTCTGAGTTGAGACTAGCAATATAAGTGAAACAGAACGCCATTGTGTTTTACCCTCGAAGCTGACGCATAGCTCTCCGAAAATCTTTCTTTATAAAAGGAAAAAAAACAACAACTTTGTTTGTTAAAAGTCTGTCGAGTAGCCAACACAAGGCTGGATCTATACCATTAAGAATGCAATATTTAAACATTGGAAGAACATGCACATAATCATGTACCACATCTGCAGCAACAGCAGCCCCATACCTCCTGAAACACAATGTGGAAAATAAGCGATGGCAAACATTTCTTAAACAAATAAATTGAAACAAGGGCTGACAGGGTAGCTGGCTGGCTGACTGTTGGGTTAAAATAGTAGATAGATTAATGGAAAGATTGCTATATGCCGGCTGTGTTGCTGGCTGGCTGGCTGCGTGGCTGTCTGACTTTCCGACCATTTGGTTAGCTGACTGATGGCTATCTGGCTGGCTGAATGAATGAATGAATGAATGAATGAATGAATGAATGAATGAATGAATGAATGAAAATAAATTCAAACTCAAAAACACATATTATTCATATCTGGTATGCTTTAACCAACGACGACTAACGACTTTGGCTCGAGCCAAGTCAAAGCCCGCCTGTTAAATTTGGAGTTCTCCCAAGTGTGCCCTGTGCTCATCCGTCAATCTTCATCTAAGACCCTCGCTGAAATGTCGTCTAAGCCTTTTGAAATACAGTTTATTGAACTTTTCCATCGAACATGTAACTCGAGAACTTTGAAGTTTCTCGAAGCCTTGCACATAACTTAGCATAAAGATCCAACATAAGGGCGAGGGCAACTGCTAAATACATACATTTAAATGGCCCCATTATGGAAAAGCAAAACCCGAGCTTCAGGGCACTAAGGTGCTCTGTCATTTTTCAAACGACAAAGAGTCCAAGATTTTTTTTGTACAGTCCAAAGGGTTATATATGGAGGGCTTAGATGTTGAAAGCACGTCAGGGTTGTAAGTCCAATGGGTCAAATTTGGAGGGCTTAAGTGTTGAACGCACATCAGTGTTGCACTGCGCATTACTCGGATTGTCTGGCAAATCTTGTTGCTATTATCAGTGAATTTTGATTGCAGACTATGAAAGCTGTGGTGTATCCCTTTGCTGTTCCTCTTTCTGAGGTTCGTTTTATGCGCAAAGCTCAGTTATGGGTGAAGGTGATCTCTGATCTGGATCACAGTGCATGCTACAAAATGTTTGACACTGGGACACTGCAATACACAGTGCATTTGTCATGAGGATCTACCGTGAGATCATATACCAGCTTTCAAGTTTAGTCTGTCACTGTTCAGTTCAAGGACTCTAAATTATCAATGAAATCCAATATAAATGATGTAAAGAGACTAAGGGAAACTCTATGACCCTCAACCCCAGAAAAAAAAACAACCACAAAAAAACAACAACAGTGCAATCCTGATAAACACTACCATGGCTTAACACACTCCACTGCTTGACACATTCTCATTCAAAACTTGCAGCTATTTTTTCCTAATAAAAAGCACTAAACATAGCATATTAAACTTCTGACAATATACTCTAAGAAGCTTGGTCCGAAATCTGGGTGTATTACTACAGTTCCATTGTCCTAAATGACTAAACAGCCAGTTGGTTTGTTAGTCATCCAAGTATCCCGCTACCAACCAGTCCGTCAGCCAGTTACCTAGCCAATCAGCTAGTCAGCTAGCTTTTATTTTTCCATGAAACATAATCGTCTGAGTGTTGTGTGATCATTATTATTTTGCTCCTTTTACATAGGGTTTCACATCTATACTTTCTTTATCTGTTTATTCATGAACTCTCAGTCTTTTTTTTCTGTTGGCTCAGTAGCGGGCAGCCCTCTTCTTGTTGTGATTGTTGTCCAACAACTCAGGCCATCATGAGGCATAATCGTCTGAGTGTTGTGTGATCATTATTATTTTGCTTCTTGTACATAGGGTTCCACATCTATACTTTCTTTATCTGTTTATTCATTAACTCTGTCTTTTTTATTTTCTGTTGGCTCAGCTAGCGCCCAGCCAGCGCGCAGCCCTCTTCTTGTTGTGATTGTTGCCCAACAACTCAGGACATCATACCCCACGTGAGCCTGTGAGCCATCACCAGCACAACGCTGTTTTTGATTGGTTACTTACTTTGTTTTTGCTCGTCTTTTTGTTTATTCATTATTTGCGTGTTTATAATTTCTTTGTTTATTATCCATGAACTAAGCTATCTCTATATTATGGCTTCTCTCGAACAACATGGGAAGCCATTACCTATCTTCAGCTCCGTGGCCTCATCGTTAGAACTGTTCGTTAATGGTTTACTTCTTTGTGCTTATGTTTTGAAGCCACTTTGTTTTCTTAGTTGAGCATTATTTATGCATTTACTGATCATTTGTTTACTCATTTATTTTCCATACAGTATTTATGTGTCTGTTGATAATTTCATTATTTATTTATTTTCCCTGATTTCATCCCTCTCCTGACTGTGGCACCTATTCTCAACGACTCAGGACAGCACGACCTACCGGTAGCGGCTAACCACCACCATCATCATCATCATCATCATTTGAACAGTTCTTTGTTGGGTTAGTGTAGCTTGTTGTGCCCAGTGCTCAGCTTTTGAAGCCATGCCGAAGCAACTCCGAAAAAACATAAGTCTGGGCATAAACCATAGCCGTCATTGCACAACACAGGGGCAAACAGTTTTGCTTGGATGCCGTTCCAGCCCAAGCGTGCGAAAATTTGTGCTCACTAAGACGCTCACGAGCCCCGGCACCCAAAAGATGGGTCAGATGAGGCGGGAAACGAGGAAACCATTAGTTGTAGGAAGCGTTTTAGAGGCGAGCATTTTATCGTGCGGAACCTCGCGGGTTAGCGGATCAAGAGCGGCGGCAGATTTACATCAAAGACCAGATCGCTTTAGTGAGCATTTATATTTGTTTGGACTCTACATGCCGGGTTTGAAGTTTGCTAATAAATAAAAAATAAAAACTGAGAAAAAGAGTCTAGGGAGGATTTTCGGGGCTGACTAGAATGAAAACTATATGGTGATGCTTTTTATATTGTTACGGGGAAATGGTTTGGGAGGCGACTTACAACACACTCTGTTAGCTTTGTTGTCGGATCGAGATAGGAGTGGAAGAGAGACGAATGGGCAACCAAGCGAAGATACTGCGTTCAGAGGCGTCCCCTTCAGACCCACAAACACTGATGAGGTTATGGAAGAAAACCTATAATGATGATGCTTTTTATATTGTGGCGAGTATAATTGGAGAGGCGACTGACTATACGCTCTGTTAGCTTTGTTGTCGAATCGAGATATGAGTGGAAGAGAGGTGAAATAGCAACCAAGCGAAGATACTGCCCTCAGAGGCGTCATTCTACCACCTTCATACACTCGATCTTTCTGGGGCTGACTAGAACGAAAACTGTAATGGTTATGCGTTTTATATTGTTATGAGGATGGTTAGGGAGGAGAATTACTCTTCAGTCGGGTGGCTTTGTTGTCAGATCGAGACATGAGTAGAGGAGAGGCGAAATAGCAGCCAAGCGTAGATATTGCGCTCACTGGTGGCGTCTTCCAGCCCACCTTCATGCCCACTATCTCTTGCCCTGATTGGGGGGTTGATTGTCTCATTTTCCTCTGATGCACGTTATACTAAGGTATCAGCCATTGTGGAAAAGGATAAGAGAGAGGAGAAAAACAAAACTGATAATGTTGCTCTGCTTGCATAGGAATTAGTATGAGTAACGAGGGTTGGCAAAACTCTTGCGGAACAACCCAAGTGAGCATCCTTCTAGACCAGCCTATTCCATTTCATTCTCACACACTTTGTCTTTTCTATGTATAGTTCTTCCTGACGTCGACACCTAAATTTTCGAGCCTTTTTCTTTTCTTTCTTCCCTCTCTCTTTTTTTCTCTTTCCCTCTCTCAGTTACGGCCGTCCGACTCACATGTCTCACTTGAGCATTTCCTTCCTCTGTTGCTTTCCGGATTCTTCATCCATGATTTAACAATGTCTGTCCTTCGGTGAGCATTAGCTTTGATCTATAGTCAGCTAGAGCAATTGCAAAACAAATGAGTCCTTTGGTTAATGAAGCTGTTCAATCAATCATTCCATTCCATTACTATTAACTACTTTCATTATATGCCGAATGACCCAGCTAATGTGAACTTTCTTTTAAAAAGTGCATCCTGCCATCGTGTTTCTGAAGCGGCAGCAGAAAATGCCGAGAAACTACGCACATAAATAATCTGATGAATAGAAAACAATAGTTACACGTAAATGTTAGAGAAAATTGTGGACTTCTCTGGTCAAAGCAACAGTTCCATATTTCTTTCTCACTTCATCGTTGTTTGCGGGTGTTGCGTTGGTTTTTGTTCCTTCTCCCCATGAGTATAGTGGAGCAGCGTGGCCTAATGGTTAGGGCGTTGGACTCAAGATCTAAAGGTCCTGGGTTCGATTCCCGACCACGGTCATGTTGTAAGTGCCTTGGGAAAGCATATCATTCACATTTTCCTCAGTCCACCCGTCTGTAAAATGGGTACCTGGCTTTAGGCAGTGAAAGATATTGTCAGAATGCTAGTGATCAGCGCCTATAAATGGCAGCGGCACTGTATGCTCCCCAGGGAGTCGAGAAAGTCCTAGAGTGATCAGGCCTGCTGGGGTAATGATAGTGTGAAGTCGCATGAGCGGGCATTAGCCTGGATATGAGACTTATAAACCGCATTATTATTATTATTATTATTATAGCTCCGACTCAGCGACTTTCTCTTCACAGCAGCTCGTGAGTATGTTAGTTCTGGTTTCTTGGCTCGAGCAGCTATTCTGAGTCATAAGAGCCATTCCGAGTTTATCTTTCTTTGCTTTCCACTAAAATGATAGTTAAATTCGGAGCACCATTAGAGATCGTCTTTCGTAACCAGCTTAATTGCTATCCTCGAGGGCAACGTGGCAGTATTTGAAAATATTCGAGCTCTGTCTGATCTGGATTTATTTAACGTTCCCTAGGGCAAGGTGGTCCTGTCCGGAGAAATTTGAGGTCTCCCTTTTAACTGTCAGCAACCAGTTATATACCCTCTCGCAATTATGGTTTAAATAAACGAGTTTTGACACAATTATAATATAGGTTATTCTTTATGTACATAATCTACATAGCTCCGGGTCCCATTTCACGGGCACCCCAGGTTTTGTTTTGAAATTCCAGCTCATCACCAATCCAGAATCTTAGATCCAGATTGCGCCTAACCGTGGAGGCAGCAGCTTGTAGTGGGCGATAGAGTTACCGCCCTTCGTGGTAGTCGAGTTTCGGCCCCTGCGACTGATAGTATCAGCAGACAGGGTGGGCTGCTCAGTGTTCAGTCAAGGCGGGCGTAGATCTGGGCTACTCTGTCTAGACTGGAGATTTTCGTCTGGTTCAAGTCAGTGGATCTGAGTTTCTAAAGTTTCTGATGCTTTTTGACAAAATTTATGCGAGATGGAGGGCAGATGTAGTGATTTTGGTTAGAAGCCGATTCTCTTAAGCCGAGAGTGGGTTTGAGGGATTTAGTTGCAAGAAGCGAGGGATTTAATTGGAAGAAGTTGGGAGCGCTGAAGAAAAGTCGAGGTGAAGGTTCTACGGAAATCAAATCTCAACACATATAAACTCGGCATTAATTATTTGAACGCTCTTTTAAGCACCATCAGTGGGACTTACAAAACAACCTTTGTTTCTCAACCTTATAGAAATAGTAGGCAATAGGATGCTGGCAACAAATGCAGGCGAAAACCCATCAGATCTGGTACGTCACGATACGACTTTGGTGTCGTCGCACAAGGGATTTGAGGTCTGACTACACCACGATTTTCTTGTGTGTCGTGTCCGGATACTGTGGGTTCAGATCCTTAGTCCACCGAAGATAATCGTGATGGAATGTTCCACCAGTTCGACAGATGAGATCACTCCTCATATGAGGTACTGTATAACCGCTTATGCCACTGACAGAAGTGACCGTGCGTTTACGTCCAGGACGGATGAGCAGCACAGTGCAGAACTGTCAGTCTCGAACTAAGAAGATTAGGAATAACAGCCAGAGGAATGGCTGTGCAAGTAGGGCCATTCAAACTGCGTGGAATACAAGGATGAACACTATATGTACCGTGAAAGATCTGAAAGAGACTTCGGAGAAAAGCTCAGAATAGATAATGGACAAAAGGGAGCAAACAGTGGAATTTGTGCAAGAAGTTTTAATATTTTAAAAAGACAATGTCTTCGCGATGGTCGAGGGGGATATGCCTCAAGAAATTAAACAACGGAAGATTTCTAGTTCATGTCTCCCTCCTCCTTCCCCCTCCCCCCCNAAAAAACAGAGGACACTTGGAAGTCATGACCCATGGATGGTCCAGCTCCTTTAAAATGTCAAGAAGTCAAAGTGTCGAAACCCTTGCTAGACAGAGGTAAGTTCCTCTAAAGATCTTCTATTACCTCGCAATCTAAATAAGAAAGTTTTCTTTCTCTCTAGTCCATATTTTTCCGGTTCAAGGTGTCTTCCACAAATTGTAAAGGGAACACACCAGATACAACAGATCAAGAAGCATAAAGTGTCAGTTGCTACATCACACACTATTAACAGTAATATATATCCAAAGCGTTTCGCTGAATGACAAAATATTGAGCTACCTTTGTCTGGCCCTAGCGGAGGAACAAAAAATGACAGTCCTTTCTCTGAATGGTCCCACGTAGATTCTAAGCAACAGAGGAATCAGTCTTTAAGCAAGCAAAAATAGCTGCGACTGATGCGGAGGAGCTAGAAAAGAATACGCTGACTTGCGAGTGATGTTTGCTCCACTTATATCTTTTCCTCCTCTATTAGCATATATACCACCAGTGATTCTTGCCACATCCACTTTCGACACAAAACCGTTTGGATAAACCTCCATTAATTAATTTGATCAGTGAATGGTGGCCGCCATTTTGCCCGGCTCTCATTTCCAGTGTACCGCATTAAAAAAAAAAAAAGCTCCGCTCCCTTCCCCGGCTTGGCTATCGCGCAGGGGCAAAAGCCAGAAAACCTTTGGTACAGCGTGGCCGAATGGTTACAATGTCAGATTCAGGACAAAAGATCATGGGTTCGATTCTCGCCATGGTCATACTGTAGATAGCTTCAAAGAACATTCCATTCACATTTTCCTCAGCCTTTCTCTTGATAAAATGAGTACCTGGTTCTATGCAGGGAAATATATACTGCCAGGCTGATGTTGAGCGCCCGTGAAAAGGCAGCGATACTGTATGCATCCTAAGCATTTGAGAGAGTTACCAAATGCTTTGGTCTGCTTGGGAAATAATGTGATGTCGTTTGAGTGGACAAGAGCCTGGATACGTGACTTACAAATTTCATCAATATCAGAGCTGGGTCGCTTTTTAACTACTGTAACTTATAGACAGACATGAATTACTTCAGCCCTGGATTCTGGTCTCCAAAAGGATACGTCGTTTGTTTGCGGACGTGCCAAAAGTGACACCGCCCCCAAGGTATGTTATTTTCCCTGATTAAGCAGCAGGCAGGCCGGGGTGACCGAATGTTAAAAACACATACAGCTGTTTACAGAGCTGATAATCATTCGGTGTCAAAGTAAACCTTTTACTACTGTCCTATACGCCTCGTGTTTTGACTGTCATGCCATTCAAAGTATGCGACATTTTTGTGATAAGATGACACTTCCTGATATTGTCTTACCTATGTCGTTCGTGCTGACATATCGTCCGTAGTGACGTATAAGGTCGTATGCGACAAGAGTGAAGTTCGGAGAAAAATGAGAAAAACTGAAATTTCAGGGGGTGACCGTTTTCTGAATGTTCTAGTTACGAAACAACTGATGTAAGAACACTGAAACTTTGCATGTGACTTTTTGATATGCTAATTTATGCACATGAAAAAAATGGGGTGGAATGTTCATTTTTTGATGGAATAAATTACGTCCAAATTTCTTACAACGTTCTTCATCTTACGATATATCCTATTGCGTTGAGTTTTCCGGGTCGTATGATACGATACGACAGTCTTGACTTTAACTTCTCTCTTGGGTTTCTGTGTGTTTACCGTCTTCCTGGGTCGTATTAGGTTAGAATTGCTATTTAAAAGCATTCCTCTTTCTTTCTTTCTTTCTTTCTTTCTTTCTTTCTTTCTTTCTTTCTTTCTTTCTTTCTTTCTCTCTTTCTTTGTCTCTGTCTCTGTGTGTCTCTCCCTCTTTCCCTGTATGTCTCTCCTTCTTTTTCTTTTTTTTTTCGCCGTTGACACCCAAATTATCTTTAAAGTTGTCATTGATATCATTGCCACTAGCATCACCACTGCCTTCTCTTCAAATTCCACCACCTCTTCAGAAACATGACATAAATTAATCTAGTAAAGTACGAATTTCAAGATCTTGTTATTAATCAGACTCGAATACTTTATCAACTGCCTGAGTTTAAACATGATCAATCATAGGAAATGTAATCATTAAACATAGGTTTAACCGGTTTTTGTTATGAGAACTTAAATTTGTGAATCGATAATTAGAAAATCAATCTTATTAGACAAGAAAAACAGCTATGAAGATGACGATGATCAGGGTGTTGCAGTGTTCAAAAAGCCTTAATATATTAATGCCAAACGCTTGAAATAGTTGATACACTTCATTCATCAAGAACTAAAATGGTTTCTTTCATTACCTGTTTGGCAGAACTACACTTATGAGGTATGTATTATTAATGGCCAAGATCCTGATGACATAATTATTATTAGTGATAATAATGATCAGGAAAGTGATGAAGAAGAGGGGGGCTTTGAAAATGATATGAGAGTTGTCATGATAACATGTAGACTTACGACAATGCAACTTCGCTATATCGTTTCAGTGAATTTAGAACCATGTTAATGTCAAATATTGCGATACATGACTGCCATATCTTGGTAATATAGTTCTCTGATGCAAATGCGGCTCTTGCAACACACCGTTCCAGTTTATTAACAACTGTGGACGACAGCTACTGTAACACAGTTACCAGTTATAGTAACAATTATACAAGCAATAGAAGTATCATATCTCTTACCACCAATAACAATGGTAAAGGCGAAAAGCCACCATCACAAGAGTACCATCCAATCTGCTACTGCAACGTCTAACAACAACTACAATAAAACGTCATAATGATGCCACATAACATCGAATAAGGCTCATTACTACCGTGGCAAAACCAGATTTAGCAGTAACAAACCACAAATACCTTCATTACAACAGCCCCACCATCCTACCCTCTCATAGCAAAAACAACAACGACAAAAACAACAACAACAACAACAACAACAACCTTAACCACAACAACAGCGACAGCAATAGCAACAAGTATTGCCATACTGCTAATCGGCACAACGAATCAGGTGTCATAAGAACTTGAATAGTGAGCAAGCTAACCATTATCTCAAAAATCTTGACATACCAGTCTGTGGGAATACGGCACAAAACCCTAAGTTCCTCAAAGTTCAAGAAAGCCCTTTTGTTATCGCCGTATATGACCCCAGCTGATCCCTCGTGACAACAAAGTAAAATTCTTCAGACGGTACGTAGTCGACTCACATAGTCATTCTGTAGATAATTTGTAGTGAACGACAAATACGTTTTCCTTTATCGGGACCACAGGACGTCGGGTCGTGTCCGGATCATTAGCAGGTCGTGTGATTGTCATGTGACGTGAGGTTCCAGGAACGAAAGAAAGAGAATACAGATAGGGAGGGGCGGAGGTGGAGTGGGGTGTAAACGAGAAATAGGGCAAGGGGGAAGGAAGAAGGTAGAAGGCAGAAAGTCTGTGCAAAAGAGAGGGAAAGATAACGGGATGAAAAAAGAAGTGAGAAAGAGAGAGAGAGAAAGAGAGTGAGAGAAAGAGAGAGAGAGAGAAAGAGAGTGAGAGAAAGAGAGAGAGGGAGAGAGAGAGAGAGAGAGAGAGAGAGAGAGAGAGAGAGAGAGAGAGGGATTTGGAAGTACAAACCTAAGAGACAACTGTTTGAATATTTGGAAATGAAAAATAATATACACTGTATCTTGAAAATCAAATTAAGACATGTCAGCGAGGAAATGGGAAATTTTCTGTGTGATAAAGGGAAAATGAGAAGAGGACATAATTCACTCCAGACGTTGTGCGGCCTTATGGAATAGTCACAGCACTTATACCATACACACACACACACACACATAAACAGATACGGAGTGGGAGAGAGTCACGGAAAGAGATGAGAGGAGGGAAACAAAAAAAAGTTGTTACTCACAAGTCAACATATGAAAGACATCAGCCACAGATGAGTAAACATTGACGAAGGTTAGAACATGTAACAAGGGACACAATCACTACCGACTAAATTACCAGATGTTGTGATCGCTCCCGTTGTGATGTTAAGAGATTGCGTTGCCTTTCAAAATTTAGTAAACTACATGGACTTATATCAAGTTTTGCAATTTGAAATTAAAGAACCAAAAAGAGATTACGACGGAGCAGTGTCTGATAAGCAACGATCTTACTGTAGCTGAATATTCAAACTACTTAAACTCTTCAAGTCACTGAAGTCAGGACTCAAATATTCTTAATGCGGAATTCACGAGATAATCATAACAGTTTCGTATTGAGCATATTATTTTCGCAATATTTACAGGAATGAGCTATTCTACTACTACGGTACATCTACTGTGGAACTCAAAAAGGTTTCGGAAAAGCGCGGGTTTCCTAAAGTTGTTATTGTTGTTGTTGTTGTTATTGTTGTTGTTGTTGTTGTTGTTGTTGTTGTTGTTGTTGTTGTTGTTGTTGTTGTTAAAAAGCAGTCAGCATGTACTAGTGTTCATTGCTTGCTGAAAATAAAAGAAAAAAAACGACGGAAGCTTGTTGGAAGAATAACTGCATAGGCTAATCTACAGCTCACTGTATCAATGCCTATAGACTTGTCTATATCAGGACACATAGATAGAGGTCTGTTGGGATCTTTTATTAAAACAGGAGAGTTCCGATTTCAAGGGGCTAGAACTCAGTTATTGTTCTACCTTATATTAAGGTTACAGACCTGTAATAGGATTGGACCCTTTTTTCCTCTATGGGCTTTATTAACACTCTGAGCTGCCCTCTGAACCCAAAGTTTTAGCTTTCACCCAGACCCATACCAGATTGAAGCTCATTATGTGGCCCAAATTTTAAGACTTACCCAACCCTAGCAAGCCCATTGAAATTTTGAGCTTGGTTGCTATTTGTAAACAGACCCTACATTTTTCACTGGTCAATGCCAAACCCCTCCTCTTCCGCCTGAGCACACCCTTGAGCTGGCAGTTCCAGCCCAGGGCTAAATAGTGCCTGGTAAAATAAAGTAAAATGGACACAGATTCCCATGATATCAAAATTTCCCCCCTGGAGCCCTTATTACTGGAAGCAGGGCATGCCAAAAGAGGGAAAAGGGGAGATGAAATATACCCCCCCAAGTTGTACGACCCAAAAGTGAAAGTACAATTACAGGCCTGTAACCTATTACAATATCACGATTCCACTGTGGGGATTTGCGTTAACATGACTATGACATTACAGAATTTAATAGAAGAGAACATCTTCAGAACCTAGGGTAGGATCGGGCGAGTGTTCACTTTAGTATTCCGCGTTAAGTCAGTAAGCTCATTACTCAAAACGAACCTCGATAATTCTGTAACAACAGCGCGAAATATGGGGAGACAACCATACATCCGTTCCACAGTCAAAGGGACATAAACTACGCAAACATTCTGGCGATTTGACATCTGAACAGACAAATTGCCCAAGTTTATCGCCGCGTGGATAGATCGCCACAGATAGGCTGTTATAACTTTCAGCAACGCGTTTAACGAGCATTTCTCGAGCATATTTGCGCTGTGATTTAGCTCTCATGGGCTGTTTTTGTTGTCCGCGCTTTTTCCGTCACACGATACGGGAAATGTCTGCGCCAGCGTCACGGAGATGGAAAAAGGGAGACTAGAAGATGTATGGGCGTCGACATGAAGGGGACGGCAAGTGGTATCGTAGTTTCAGGATCCAGGAGTCTATGAGATACATGAAAGAAAGGTAAAGGACGTGGTGATAGTTTTTAATGTTGCTTTTCAAGCTTACCTAGACTATTAATTTCAGTCGCAACTCTAAAGATTGCGCTGATGTCGGTGGAATAACTACAGATTATAGGTATGGCTCCGTTTGGCCACTGCAAACTTGAAGCGAGAAGAAGGCCTGAATATCATTTACGTGTTTATTTTTAATCTTATCTAAATGTTTAACATCGACTATTTCAATCAGTAATCAATGATATTGTGTTGTCTTTATTGCGACACTGCGCCAAATTAGCCAGTTATATCAAGTCATCACATCGTGATTACATCTCTTGTGGTTAGCTCATTAAATTATGAAGACCTGCCTGATAGTTAAGGGCAGAACTAGTTTGATTAGAATGATAGCAGGTCATAATATTCGGATTTGTCTATGTTTCAAGGAGACTTTAAATATACACACCCGTCTTTACTTCTTAGACGACTGGATCGCTCATTCTCCCCCAGCCCATTGCACATCCTCTCACTCTCTCCAACCTCGAGATGAAAGAGGGAGATTGACGTCATGGAAAAGGAAGTGGTGGCCATTTTATGCTTCGTTCCAAATTTTTTGTGGGCTGTCTACGCCCATGAAAAGGCCAAAAAAGAGGTAAATAACGTAGATAATTCTTCTGTTTATCGTGGGGTTTGTTTCGTTCGTAGTTTTTTTGCCGTCATTCTTCGGCGAAGATTTATTCATTCTCCAAAATGTTCTCGGGTGCGAGTCGATTTCTGTGGGCGTATTTGTGCGGTTAAATGATGTGCTCCGATGTTTTAAAATGGGACATATGGAGAAAAGACGTTTCTTGCACATAAATCTCGTGAAAATTTAATGTCTCGGTAATTTGTTTTAAAATATGCATCATAAGTTCGCTTTTCGCATTTCAGTTTATAACTTTTGGCGTTTAGACAGCAGCTGTTGAGAAAAAAGTGATTTTTTGTTTGTTTGTTTGTTTGTAAATATATAAATCATTGGAATTTATTTAAATGGAGTAGAAATAGATTTTTTCCTGGTCACCAGTTCCTTTTTCCTTCTGTTTGTTTTTTTAATTTCTAGCAACTAATGCTATTTTTCTTGACTGGAGATATCTAGCCAAACCAGACATACCATACGCTTGGTTCCAGAAGTTACATAGTGAGACTTGAATGTAAATAGTAGGAAGATATGTTGTAGGCCTATGCATTATCATTTTAATTATTAGCGTAGGCACCAGTTACTGCATTCTAAATATCATGTCAAATGGCACATTGTCAAAATCAACAAAGACGTCGTAAGTAAATAATTACTTTTCCTATGTATCTGTTCATTATTATGATACCAAGGGTATATAGAGGGCAAGCAATGCAGGATACCTTTGGGAGGGGGATGACAGGCGATCTGGTCAATGAGGATTAAGAACAGGGAACGGATCTTATAAGCTTAGGAGAGATGCAAGTTCTATACGAATTGAAGGATGTCCATTTTAGAGCTCAAACCCACGACATTCGGAGATAGCACGACCCTGAAATCATGAAATAGGCAGATCTTTAGGTTGCAGGAGCCTAACTGGTCAAAAAAAGTGGACTGTCAAACTCGATAGTAGCGAGTATAAAATCTGTTCTTTGGACGGATTGTGTAGAAATAATCGTATAACATGAAACCACACCGCAAAAGTGGGGAAATTCAGTCTTGAATTTGTTAAAAAATAAATGTTGCAGAAAGTGTTTCCCAATGGCTTTAGCGGATTTCATTTGTGCGAGCCTGTGATCTGCAAAAGAAGGCCAGATTTTTAACTCCTTTTCATCTAATTTAAAATTGTGAAAAAGCTAAATGAAAAACCCCCCACTGTAAATAGTGAATAATTATTTTGAGCACAGTGATGGCACCAGATCTGCAGACTAGCATTGGCCTTCTCAGAACGTTCCTATGGTTTAAAGAGAATTTTTTATTAAATGGCTCAAAGAGGCTTTTACAATCTGGCTGCTGCAACCTGTATTCCCTTGTAGAATTGACGTCAAAGTGGTGTCGTGACGTGCCTTATCTGATGGGTTGAGGTTCGGCCCGTTAACGATGAGGGCTCATCTAATTTTTGTTTTTACAGTACACCAGGAGCATGACATCAAAGTTGTATGTTGATATCATAAAATGCACGATTGAGGGAACATCCACCCCCACTAGCAGCAAATTTTAAGGGACGTTTAAAGGGAGCCCGAAAATAAAGTGTCCAAACTCCTCTAAAATATACCTTGAGAGGTATAAGTAAAGAGTGAAACCGCCCATTAAGTAATAAAGATAAGCAGGATTCACCTAAAACTTTCAGAGCGTTTACCGAAAATTCCCGTTAAATACAGGCAGAGTATGTGCGGAGGGTATCTGATGCTAAAACTGAGAACCTTCCATCTGACCTGTCTAATTCGTTGTTTTCGCCGACGTAAGCAACAGACACATCAACTGTGAGAGACCACGACAGAAAACTTCAGTGTGACAGGGAGATTTGAAGGCACAGAAGCCTTTAGATGAGGTACCGAGACACAGCAGAGGTAAACACCCAGGGCACTGGGTGCTCAAGTTGAAAACCTGCAGTCTAGCCCGTAGGTCTGGTCGAAGGAGAGCACGCTACTGTAAACTACGAGGGACTCACAAAAAGTAAACACCACGGACCGCGCTAGCATCAACAGGAAAAACATAGCTTCCGGCTTTGGTGTGACTGACTGACGTCTTCCAAGTCTTCAATCTGCACCTTCGCTCATACGTCGTGACCTAAACCATGACCTAAGTTCGTCTAAGGGGCATGACTTGCTGACTGATTTATTATAATGAAGTGCACTATCTCGTATTCTTATTTTATCAGTCACTAGACAGTATCACGTACACGAGCATTGTACTTTTTTGTTTTTAACTTACAACCACAATTGCAGGTTCGAGGAATTTGGTGCCAGATTTAAGAAATCTGACGTCTTTGGAATGTATTCCAATATTAAACGTTAGCTTTGGCAGTTTGACCTTTTTAAGCACTTCTATTTTGTTTCAGTTTCAGCCATTTTTAAAGCAACTTTTTACTATATATGAATAAGATTACTTTTAGGTGTCTGCCTAATTTGAAGCTCATCCTGCAACACCTGTTGGAACTGAACTGGTTACCATCCAGCGGATAGTATAATTAGTATATCTGTATTAATTTTGCACATGGCGCCATATTTTACCTCAGTCATGCAATTATGGATTAATATCAATTTTATCAGCGTATATCTCAAGAAAACCTAATGGTTATTATAAAAAGTTTATGTATACTGGCGCTAAATTTAGGCTGGGCATAATTTTTTCTTTTGTGGTCAGTAATTCAGCACTGCATCTAAAATATATCTGGCAACCCTGCTTACAAAATATCATTAAAAAATGAATCTGATTTTTCTAAACATCAAGTTTGGGCATAAACATCGGCAAAAGAATAGTCAAATCTGATTATGCTAACATTGTTAGGAATGTCGTGACTTCTTCTCTTCTTAAAGCAGTGCTGTAACAATGGATACCGTAACCTCCCCGATCACAAACATGCACACTTACATTCCAACTGGAAAGAAACTCTCCTTCCTCCCACACACACACATGTTTTTGAACTGAGTTTTGTTCTTAACAGTTGATTAAACTACAAATTTTGCGGTTTGCGGTTTCAATACTGAAATTATGCCGTAGGTATTCACCGTCGTGGACATGGAAAAACGCCTTGTCTGAATGTTGGATCACCCTTACCCCTGCATAAGTATGACTATCTCAAAGCAGAGGTAAAGTCCTTACGATAATTCAAAGATAATGATAGACATTGGATAAATGAACGTTTGATAGAAGGCGAGGTCGGAGATGTGGTATATGGGCTACTCGCTGCATTGTTTGGCTAATATCATATCTCCATCGCCTCTTATTTACTACATTCCTCTCATACCCAGTTTAACACTGGGCCATTGTTTCCCATTGTGTTACTTATAATATATCAGAAGAACCTCATGAACTGCAATTTCAGGAGACTGGTTCAGGAAATCGAGTTGAGGAGATGTGATGTTAATTTGATATCCATATCATAAGAGTGGTCTCGGGGGGCGTGGTACGCTAGTTTCGATCGCAACAAACTCTGAAACTGCTGTACGTAAATTTAGTCGGAACCATCAACCTGCATTAATTCGACAGAGGATGTGTAACATTCAGTGTCTGCCCACCGAAGATGCAAGATTTCATGGACAAGTCTGTGGGTTTCCATTTCGTTATTTTCACCAACGAGGTTAAAATTTCGAATTCTGCTTTCCGTCATGCAGTCTGAAGCCAGTGAACACCGTATCAAGGAGTAAGCCAGTAAATGTAGTCACACAACAGTGTCCCATTCATTGACAAGCTGGTTCACTTTATTGCCACAGCATCACAGTAGCAATGCAAAGATTCTCTATGTGGCAGACAATCTTACTTTAGTTACCTAATGTCCCTTTTATAGAAAGGTATCCAAGCTAGTAGACAAGACGATAATATTATGCTTTATTGGCGCGACGAGACAACAAAAAACTGGAGCTTTGCAAAGGGTAGATGAGCAGCTTCAAGTACATGATGTTCGGTGTCGTGAGATTCTACTATTTTCTCTTGCATCCCTTTGACAGTTACTGTCCGTGGCCTTTAGGGTCTTCTTACACCATTCCTTCCTGAGAAATAGGACAGGGGTATTTTGGCTGCGGACAGCTGGACTAGCCCGTGGAGAGTATTTTGGCTGGACAGCCAGACGGTAAAATGTTCGTATATGACAAAGCCCAGAGACTTGCTTCTCATTTAGATGGAAAAAAAAAGGGAAAATATTTATAGACTGGTTCATGTGAAGTTTAGTCATTCTTCAGATTTCAGGTCAACTTGTTAAGCAAGAGAGCACGTTGCCAGTATGCGTGAAGTTTAGTACATAAATTTAGATTTAAAATTCCTGGCAGTCAGATAGAGAGAGATGCCTCAGGAAATTGTTTGCGTCTGTTAAAGACATATTCCAGCTAAAATACTCCGTAAGGTGTATTTTAACCACCCAGCCGCATTATCACATCGAAAAAAAATTCGCGTGTAGAGACCATGAAGTGGTAACACAGACCTTGCCACTATTCGCCTTCACACTCCACTGCTCACTCATTCTCAAACACTACCCAACCCAACCTCACNGCAAAAAGACCTGCACTGTTTCACACATGCCCATCTCCCTTCCACTTCCGTCGTCTCCGAGCCCCCTGGCTCAACTCCCCCAGCCTCTTTGGTAGTGCTGGACCGATTCCTCATTTTGGAAAATCGGATCGATCCGAGCTTTTCTTAGCTCGGATCGCAAGATCGATCCCTGGCTCGATCTTTTTTAAGCTGGATCCCCGTAACATATAAAATACCAAGGATCGCGGCTGGATTCTCTTCTCTCCCAACCCCGGCTTCCCCTACGAAATCCCTTAGTATGGCTTGATGGAGCAGATAACTTTGTAGTGTGGACGTTGCTTGTTTGTTGTTTTTTTCAGCCACCCAGAATCATTTTATAAATAATAAAATTATCCTCACCTTTACCAAAGCAAACAATGGACACACAATCCCTCCAGCACATCATTGTCTGTAATCTAACAAATATTGCTTTACTGATATCATGATGCAACCTGTTTATGAAGATGCTACGGCAAAGAATTTTCGTTGATAACGTGTTAAGTCAAGACACAGTCAACTGTTAGTTAAACCAAATAAGCGACTCCAAATATCGGAAATAAGCTCGATCCTGAGCTCGATCTTCAAAACTCGATTCGATTAAAGATCGGCTCGGCTCGATCTCTTGAGTCGAGCTGCCCAAAACCTTACTTTCTGGCCTGCACAGTGTAGTCGACAAGGCTCAGAGCCCTACTCGACTCCTAACAGCTGTTCTAGCCAACTGGCGACCACTTGAGTCTCTCAGCGACCACCCTTGAGTCACAAGTTTAAAGCGCTTAAGAAGCTGGGGTTTTTTTTCTTCCTTCTTTCTCTTACCCAGGTCCGTAACCAGCACCCCATCAGCCCCCCTCTCCTCACAAAACCCAGGCTGTGGCTGCGTGTGGATAACACTAAAAGAGGAGGAGTTCCAACTCCAGTCGTAGTGACAACGATTTCTTGAAAACAAATTCCACAAGTAAATCTGAATCAAAGATCTTGTCCAAAACCTCCTCCAGTGGCATGCCCCGGAGAAGAAGATGACGACCCTGTTTTTCGTTCATTTTGAGAAGGGGTACCACTGAAGAAGCTAGACCCCATAAATTTAATCAAATTTTGTTTCCAACTGTTTACACAGGGGCAAACATTTTACTCGAAGTGTGAGTTTGTTTCTTCACTCAAGAGGTTTGTGGCTGGGGCGCTGAGAATGACTTGGACGGTTTTATTTAAGTGAGTGGAGTCAGCATGGCTTATACCTGTTCAGGGTCAATAAAAATAGTGATGATAATGAAAATGTTTTTCCCATTCACTTCATTTTTGTACTTAGCCTGATGAAGGATTACTTTTTAGATCCGAAAATTCGTAATTATTACACAGTATACTGTTATAATCAGGGCATTTCTTAATTCTTCCCTGGTATGGACAGAACTTTTTTTAAAAAATCTGTGTTCCAAATGATACTGAAAATGATGACCATGAAACGCTGATTATTTTTGGTAAATTAATTATATTATTATATTTTTATATTCTTTCAAAAGGTTTTGTGTAGAGTCTGGGCAGAATCATACTTAATGTCAGTAATGATTATGGTGGTGTTGACAATGACTATACATCAGTTTTTCTTAATGCAGAGATAAGGTGCGGTAAAATTTATTTGTCAATATAGGCACATTTCTTTGTTTACTAGCATATTGCTCATACAAAATATGTAAGACATACACTTAAACTAAACTAAATGCCATACACACACACACACACACACACACACACACACACACACACACACACACACACACAACACACACACACACACACACACACACACACACACACAAGCACACATCCATACACATACAAGTATACATGCACGCACAGGCACCCTCGTACATAATACAGTATGTGCACACACGGAGCTCATTAGTTAAAGAACGATAACATTATTTTAAATTATTTACCTCTGCAATGGCGCTTACAATTCTGAACAATTTTTGCATTGTATTTCTCTTACCTGTCGAACTGAAACATTTCAGAAATAGACTTTTATTTCTTCTTACGATAACAATAAATGATTTTTTAAAATAATTATTTGAAATCCTTCTCAGTATTCAACTATTTGTGTTCCGAGAAGAGTCTAGTAAATTGAGAATGATTATGATAACAAATAAATAACATATCAGAGGTTGCTTAGATAATATTTCGTATACATTCAATTACGCCTCTATATCGCATTCTCAGTAATGATAATATTACATATGATAACACTGATATGTAGATTGTCCAATTCTATTAATTGGTGTGAAAAAGAAAAGTTTTATGTTTTCTTTAATTTCATGAGCATTTTGAACAAATTCAATATCAGCTCTAAGTTGGCGTGCATGGAAAGTTTGTCTCAGTTTACATTTCAGAGCTGATAATGATAGCGATAAATGTAATGGGTGAGCAGGAGATGAATATGATTTAGCTGTACGTTAGCGTGCTTGGAGATGAGTGAATTGGACCGCTTTTTGCATGTTGTGTTTTTGTAGTGATAGAAATCTACCTTCACCTGTTCATAGCAAACTCTTTTTTAAAAAATGTATTTTTAGGAAGACGCTAACATCAAATTTCTAACGAATATCAAATTTCTAAAGAAAGACATTAAACCACACTTTAAAAATCAGTATTGAACTGGTAGAAAGTCTCCATAATTTTCTTACATTTCGGGAAATTATGACGACAATAATGAAAATAAAATAATGAATAATATTTGCAAAGTTTAAGCTCCAGGTTTCTTCACTTTCACTTTATTTCGACATTACCTAATTTTGTCTTTTAAACGCATATTTAGCTTAACATTAGCAGCGAATAAACTCAACATTAGGAAGGGAATACTAAGATAATATGGTACGTGCGCATATAGGCATCGCATAACGTGCAGGGAAGTCTATAAATTAAGTTTAAAGAAAGACAGGGGGCAAAAGTTCTTCAACAGCAATATTTTAAGGAAAGTTCGTCTACATCAGCTGTTCAAACTTATTATTGCTGGTGAGCATTATCTCTTTAAACTGCTACTACTCACCCATATATCTCCGTTTTCTCCCGATTCTATCCCGGACAAGACAGGAAACAAAAGGAATCTTAAATCATGCCGAACCTGGAAGATAACCATCGGCACGTGACAAATTATGGCGGCTCGAGGGGCGGCGGTTTTAGGTTTTTTGGTTTGTTTTTTTTTATGTTGGAATGGTAAATCTAAGATAGCCTTTGGTCTTGGATTGTCTGGTGGTCTTTGGTCTTGGCAGTCCAGGACTGCCCCAAACTTTTCAGATGAGGAGTCCGTTTTGACTCTGAGTCACCTGAAGACCATATTATTATTGTGAATTGTGGGTGACTGTTCCACTGTAAAGCAATAAATAATAATAATAACAACAATAATAACAACAACACTAATAATAATAATAATAATAAAAAAACAGAGTGCATTTATATAGCGCTTCACCCCCCCGAACGCTCGAAGCGCTTTACATTTACAGCTACATGCACACATACTCAACACAAACACACAAGGTTACACGCGCAGCACTTGCGCGTAAACCCATATAAGTCGTATTCACTCACATGTAGACACACAGCATCAGTATCTGCATGCAATCAAAGAACAGAAGTATCAAGGCAGAAGGCTATATTCAAAACAATGTAAATATGCAGCCATAAGTAACTAGCAGTGACTTCTTTACGCATTTCCTTTGAAATATTGTGTATTAATATTAATTTTATAATGCGTTTTTTTTGTTATGAGTGTATATGTAGTGAACCATATGTGCTATAAAATATTGTTTGACATTGTAAAATAAGCCACATATGAGGTAAATAAGAATCAGAATTTCACTTCATTTTTTTCTCTATCCATTTCATGAATACACATAACATGCTGAATGCAAAGTAGTCTTCTTACAAGGGAAAGAAAGAATTCATGGATACTCCAAGACATGCAAGCTTCATTGCAAAGACTCTTAATGGTCCACAATAGACAGTTGTAGATAATAATAATAATAATAATACTAATGACAATGATAATAGTAATAATAATAATATAATTAAAATATTATAATATAATGATAATACTGTTTATACGTCTCGTATCTATGCTAGTGCTCGTTCATGTTACTTCACACTATTATTACCCCAGCAGGCTTCATCACTGTATATGACATATAATATTATCAATATTTCATATTTATAGAGAGAAGCCCATGATGAAAATCCAGGACTGATCTACAAAGCTGGGGAATTTGTAAATGTACCAGGGCATGTGTGTGCTTAAGGTCAGTAGCATAAACTGCTATGAATACTTAGGCTCTCTGTAATGAATAAACTCTGTCCCAATGTTAAAATCAGTCGCACCTCATATGGGCGTATATCAAACTGTTTTCTAGGCATGAGTAAATGAGACTATGGACATAAACATTTTACATCAAGACAATTTAGTTTTAGCTTTTTTGTCAGCTTATCTAGTGCAGGTTGAAATTAGGCACACACTAAACAATCTCCAACACACAGCCTCATAATCTGATAGGAAGCTATCAAGCTTTGATGTTATTGTTAATTTATTGCATTTTAACTGAAATTACCTGATAGCTAGATAATCTCATCTTGCATTGCAGATAGAAAAGTTATTATTCTCTATGCAGAATATTGCACTTATCCAGTTATCTCATAATTTGCAGTGCAATAACTAGCACCATAGTCTCATAATATGCTATGTTCTGCTGTCACTCTGAACATCATTATATACCACTAGTCTTCTCTCGATTAAGAAAAAAAAAGGTAAAGCAGCAATAAAGAGTACAGTTGGTAGCAGCGGAGGGCGACGATAATGGACTCCTGTATTCGAGACCTTTGAACAAACAAACTATGCAGTACAGACTACACAAACCAAAACTAAATAAAACGGAAGACGCTGTTTTTCAGAAAACCAAGCCTAAGCAATACCAAAATACAAAGGAAAAAAAAAGCTGGAATTTCTTAATTAATCGCAAAAGGACATACTGGCATACCAGAATTTACGCTGTACAAAACAAAAATATATTTCTCGTCTGTGAATGGGAAGATAGCCGGCGCAGTTATGAG
Organism: Ellobium chinense; assembly: GCA_033807755.1. Lineage (NCBI taxonomy): Eukaryota > Metazoa > Mollusca > Gastropoda > Ellobiida > Ellobiidae > Ellobium > Ellobium chinense. The sequence goes on from JAWQUT010000062.1 coordinate 1,835,864, forward strand.
ACGGATGGACAAATTATATTTTGTTTTCATACCTTTTCTTGGTTCTCATCTATCATTCCTGGCAAACCATCCATCAGTCCTTCCCCATTTTTTTATTTCGCATTTTGTCTGGTCTTGTGGTTTTACAAAGCAGTCGGCCAGAGGCCTTAGCTTGAATTAGACGGATTATGATATATTATTGTCTGAGGGACACAACAAACATGGATCATGTTTTACGGCGTGCATAACACAGTGCTCTAATCTAACTTAAAAAAGAAAGGTCATAACGACAGATTCGTGTTTTCAAAACTGGAGATCGAGAGCAAAACACACCAGTGTCATACATCTCCACAAAATTCGCTGTCCCTGACGTGTAGATTTCTATTTTTCAACATAGCCAAGGAAGAAAGAATCCGTGGATACTCCAAGACATGAAAGCTTCACGGCAAGGACTCACTATGGTCTACGACAGACAGTTTTAGACAATGATAATGATAATAATAATAATAAAGACAATGACAACAACAACAAAAAATATAAGTATAATACTATAATATATTGATAATGCGGTTTATAAGTCTCGTATCCAGGCTATTGCTAGCTCATGCTACTTCACACTATTATTACCCCAGCAGGCCTGATCACTGTAATACAGGTTGCAGGAGCCTAATTGGAAATGCCTCTTTGAGGCATTTGAGAAAATATTCTCCTCAGACTTCATGAACATTCCGAAAAGGCCGAGACTAGTCTGTAGGTCTGGAGCCACTGCTGTGCTCAAATTATAATACTGTTTTCAGCAGGGGTCCTTCTGTTAGATTTTTCACAATTGCAGTTTACAAGGAAAGGGGGTCAAAATTTGGCACTCTTTTACAGACCACCTGCTCGCACAAACTGAAACCGCATAAACCCTTGAAAAGGGCTGCCTGTCAAAAATCTTTATTTAACAAATTCACTGATGTGTCTCACAACTTTTGCGATGTAGTTTCATGTTCTACGATTATTCCTACACAATCTGTCCTTTGGACAGATTTTTTACTCTGCTATTATCGACTTGGATAGTCGACACATTTTTAGCCAATTAGGCTCCTGCAACCTGTAGGACGTTCTTAACCAACTGGGGAGCATAGAGTACAGCTGCCATTTGCAGGCACCTGTCACTAGCATTCTGACAATACATTTCACTGCGTATATTAGCCGTAAAAGATATTGTCAGAATTTTCTACAAACTGAGGAAATGTGAATGAAATGCCTTCTCGTGGCACTTACAAGTACACTAAGATCGGGAATCGAACACACAACCTTTTGATCCTGAGTCCAACGCCGTAACCATTTGGTCACGCTGCTCCAGGGAATAATTCATAATAGGTGAACTGCAATGATATTGTATTAGTTCGTAAGGCTGTGTGTGCTGGGTCTATTACTTGCATCCTGTGACCTGATTTCTATTCTATTCTATTCTATTCTATTCTATTCTATTCTATTCTATTCTATTCTATTCCTGTCAGAGATACGGCCATCTGATCAGTGAGTGGTACATCAGCCAATTATTTTGTATTTATCATATCTGCCTTAATATATATAGTTCTCAAATGATTAATACAGTATAATTTTCATTCATACCCTCGAATTCGGCATGGAGAAAGTGGATGTATCCCAGTGGTAAACTGCACTGCTTTTTGTAGTATTTCTAATTTAAGTTGAAAAAAAAAATATGGACAGTATTGCAATGAAGCCACTGATTACCAATAGGAGAAAATGGACACTCACCCTTGCTATGCATACTCGTAGGCACAAGACAGTTCAAATTTCCAGAGTGATGTCTTCTAATGGAAGGCATCCTTTTTCTTTTTCCTATGAATTCGAGTATAATGACCTGATAGTACTGCCTTAGTAGAGTCCAACTATTCTTTAAATCCTGCAGCTTGAATCGGTTTAACTGGGCTTTGAGTTACGGCTTTTCAGCAGTGCACATAGTGGGATGACGTTAGATGCTGACGATCTTATATGGAGAACATTCCTTTTTCCATGCCGAATTCGGAGGTATGAATACGAATTACACTGTTTTAAGCATTTGAGACCAATAAACATTAAAGCAGATATGATAAATACAGTATTTGACTTTTTGACAGAAGTCTCACTCACTGATCAAATGGCCGTTTTTCTGACATGATTCCAGTAGAATAGAATAGAATAGAATAGAATAGAATAGAATAGAATAGAATAGAATAGAATAGACTATGGTATCCAAGAAATCTGGGATTAACATGATGAAAAAGAAGCGGTCAGCTGCAGTTTCTGTAGTTCTGGACATTACAGCCACGTGTAAGATTTAACGTTGCTGCGTAAGCTCAGGATGCTTTCTTCCGATAAGTTTGCAAATTATGAGTTCATGTTTGCAAATTATGATCTCATGTGCGCTTTGACATTAGAGAAAGTATCATGATAGAGATATTGTATAACTAATAGAGAGCTTTCATAAACAAGTTCTGGTCTCTTAAGGGGCGTTAATGGCAGAAGTAGCCATGAGCATAAAGAGGCAATATTTTACTGGTGTCACGACCGCATTGCACATAAATAAGCTAGATTCAGGTGTGAATTTTATAAGAGATCGGAACTGAAAATAAAAGCTCTCTATTATGTACAATAGGTTTGCAGTATTCATGTTTCGTATGACGTAGAATATCGAATTCCATGTTCACGAAGTTTGGAAAAATACAAGATCATGGGCACTCTTTTTATTGCCACCTTTAGACACAATTCCTCACTGTATTGTTATAGCCTTAATTTTTATTTCCCTCATCAATTTGAATAAGGGCCTAAAATTCTGGACAAAATGATGCAAACAATTTATATGCATTATTTTGGACAACAGAATATGATGCCACTTCTCAACAGGGATGATGATGCTTTTAACGCATTTCCGTGTGTTACTATGAGTAGCTTAAACCAGGGCTACTAGGGCTCAGAGTATGAACAGCATGATGTGACAAAAATTTAGATGTGATTTAAAGTAAATTTTAATATTCCCACCATATAATGGCGCCATGAGCAGTATTACTAAACATAACAAATAGTTTCGTTCAGAGGTTATAATTTATCATTTTGAATTTAATCTAATGGAAATGTGTGACTGGATTTATTTGCCCTGTATGCAGATTTTCACCTCTTAAAGTCATACAGTATTTTTAAATTTGGTGTGTAAATTAAGAAGAATCACTGAGATTTCAATCTTTGGCCCCGGGTGGCCCTACAGGTGCATTCAACCTAAAAAAAAATGAGAATATGCAGTCATACAACACCAAGACACAGTCAAAACATTATGACTGTCAGATTTCTAGTCAATTATTGCACTACATTGTAACCAGGTTCACGTCATAAGACCAAATTCCTTGATAACTTTAATCACAGTAATTGTTCTATCAGAAAGGTACTGTAAATGTGTGTTATGTGACATGAATATTGCCTCCCTCATCTACATTCTGCCCCTCCCCTTTTCCTGGCAACGCTGGAACACCTAAGCTAGTTAAAAAACAACAACATCCGTTATGATTTAAAGATAGGGGCGTCTTGATACTGCATAAATAGCATCATACAAACTTTATATCTCATTTACAAAAAGACGAAAGCAATCCAACAAACAAATTAGCTAACTAATAAACAAGTAACCATACTAATCCAATACACAGCATAGCATCTTGTTCTTTCATGCACTGCCGGTCTGAGAATGGCTGTGATCAGCGTGTCTAGGTCTACGAGAGTGTTTGTTTTTGTAGCCTACATAGAAAGATGGACGCGAAAGTCAAAGTTATAAAGACAAATGAGCTGTGTGCTTAAGCTGAGGTGGGAAAAGTTGTAAATGATCCCATTTAAGTGTCTCGAGTTTCCTCCCCTGCCGTTCCAAATCTCGCACGTTCCCGCATTTGCTCGTCCGCCATGATGGATTGCCCAAGTTCCGGTGGCGGTGTTACTGTCTAAACTCTACACAAACCTCTGTCATCACCGCTCTCATTCTCCCCCAGCTCTCTTCTTCACTCGCTCACGCTTCTTCCTCGTTCGTCCACTCTATCAATTTCTTGTCCTTGGTCGAGTAGATTTTTGTTCCATTCTTGTAGTCTCGCAGGTGCATGTCACTGCTTCCGTTCGCAGTTGATTTAGTTTCGATTTCTGTTATCTTTTGCTTTTTTTTGTTTTTCTTTGTTTTTCGGGTGGTCACAGCGATGATGATGATGACGATGGCAAAAATGACAGGAAAACTATACATTTTAAAAGCACCTTTTTTCTTTTTTTTTGCCCCGAAAGAAATTCTTTTTTACAATGTCATTCAGAGTGAAAAATTTCATTCATAATTTATACATAAACAGCACACATAACACATATAATTTTACTAACATATCTATTACAAAGTCACTGGTGGTCTCCCCAGTGCAGCGCACTCCCCCTCTCCCAAGCCGAACACCAGGTACTCATTCACACGTGAGTCGTGTCAAGATAAACCAGAATAATGTTGGTTGTGATTGTGATGATAGTTGAGGGAACAAGTGTAAGAAAACGTATGAATATCAAGCAGTACTGTTGATTGAATGGTCTACAGAACTGTGATGCGATTGTCTCGTTTATATAATTGTAATCTAATTAGCGTAAAATCTGCTGAGCAATAAGAAGAAAAGACAGTCCAGTGAAAAAGATGCCTCAAAACGCATAATATTTTCCTCTCCGCCCCCTTCCTGTCTGGCTACCCCTCTCCTTACTCTTCCCCCATAAATCTAAGATTGAATTTAAGTCCTACCTATGGAAAAAAGAGAATTTTTGTATACCACCCTATACCTTGTAGAAATTTAGTTCCTTTCGAGTAATAGATGGATCGTCTTTTTGCCTGTGTAATGGCCCACATAGCATAACTGCAAGGATGCCTCTTGATATTTTGACTACAACTTGTCACTTTCCTTATTTTTTTGGTTTTATGATGCATGACTAGATATTCAATTCATTTCGATTTAAAAACGCAGACCTGATAAAGGCCTTTATTTTGCTTTTAGTAATGTCCAACATAATATATTTGCGAATTAAATGTGATGTCAGTTATTTCTTTTAATTAGCAACCATATAGTAATCTTTGACTGGTAATAAAGAGAACTTCCGGGCGTCAGATTTTGGTAGATTTTTTTCCTATCATTCACCACGTCCACAGGGGCCTAAAACCGTTGAGGAATCTTTGTTAGAAATTTTTTAGGGTTCAAGTGTTTTGTTTTTCATATATCATCTATCCGACTAAATAAGCAAATTGGTAACTTGACTACATTTTATCACTTTCCTCGTTTTCTGGTTGTGTGATGTTTGACTATCCGGTAAGTTATTCTGCCACATCCTAGCCTAGACAACACCAACGAAGAACAATGCAATCCCAAGGGGACTGAAACGAGAATTTCAGTTTAAACTTCCAAGGAATAGTACTTTTCCAAACTGATAAGAATAACTATTATTATATATTATTACATTATTGTTCCGTAAATGGAATCTCCAAACGACTTAAAAGGAACAGGGCTGCATGTTCAAATTATTTTTAATATTTCATGCCCGCGTTTTTATTCGACAATAATGAAGAGCGATTTCCCGAAACTCCGTAACTGCACTTGCTTTGAATAATTAGTTGGCATTGTATTCAGATATATTTCAGCATTAATTTATTCAATCGAAACTGAGATTGAAATCTTAATTTTGTTTTCAAGTTTATTTCACTTGAGAGTGCATAGAAATATACTAGAGAGCAAATACCATCCACTATATCTCTTTATTTTAAAAACACTCACAGTACAAGCCATATACCGACTTTTTGGGGGGGAAAAAACCTTTGCAATTAGAGTACTTTGTTTTGAAGGGGAGGGCAATATTTTACTTAAGTCAGATAATAATAATAATAATAATAATAATAATAACAATAATGCGGCTTATAAGTCTTGTGTATAGGCTAATGCCCGCTCACACGACTTCATACTATTATTACACCGGCAGGTCTGATCACTAAGACTTTCTCAGCTCCCTGGGGAGCATACAGTGCCGCTGCCATTTACAGGTCCTGGCCACTAGCATTCTGACAATATCTTCTAATCCCTGTAGCCAGGTACCTATTTTACAGACGGGTGGACTGAGGAAAATATGAATGAAATGCTTTCCCAAGTCACTTACAACATGACCGTGGTCAGGAATCGAGCCCACGACTTTGAGATCTTGAGTCCAACGCCTTAATCGTTCGACCACGCTGCTCCACAGAACAGATACAATGCAAGCACTGACACTCTGCTGTGATCATTTCTATTGCATGGTGTTCATCAATAGCCTGACTCATAAAATACGATTAAGGTTGCAGGAACCTAATTGGTACAACACAAACAAAAAATTGGACTATTAGCGTCAATAATAGCAAGGTATAAAATTGGTGCTTTGGACAAATTGTGTAGAACTAATCATTTAACATAAAACCTTATCGCAAAAGTGGTTAAGCTCAGTCCTGAATTTGTAAAAAATAATTATTGCACGCAGTTTTCCCAAGGTCTCCTGCGGATTTCATTTGGATGGGCCCTTTGACCTGCAAAAGAAATTTCCACTATTTTTCATCTGAATTAAAGTTGTGAAAAGTCGTCCAAATGAAGGACCCCCCCCCTCCCC
>JAWQUT010000062.1:1842511-1853978 GCA_033807755.1 Ellobium chinense
AATTTTAAACAGTGTAAAATTTGAGCACAGTGATGGCACCAGACCCGCGGACTAGCTCTGGTCATCTCGGAGCGTCTCTTTGTTTCGACAAGAAAATTTTGTTAGATTGCTCAAAAAGGCTTTTACAAATTTGGCTGCTGAACTTCAAAAGCTTACACTTGTACCATCCCATTACTACGCTCTGGTCAAGAGTAACGGGGTCTACAGTAGCCATACGCATAGTCTATTCGTTAACCACTACTAATGTTTTGGGAGTTCCCATGGTTACCGCAGCGTATGTGTACGGCCATAGGTCATGGTCCAGAAGTACTTGGAAAGTTTATGAAAACGGATGAAATTTAATTATAGAGAGAAACGACATAAATTATAACCACGTGTAACAGTTCAAATTTCGGGCCATAACATAATCTCTGACAGAAACTGTGAACTTCTTTAGGGCTGATGGTCAAGGAAAATGTGTTTTATCTCGGTTCTATTGTTTCCACGTTAGTCTATAGTACAACAGAGAAAATGTTCAGGTAAGTTCAATGCATGGCTTGAGTAGGTTATACACATCACGAATTGATAGGGACATTATCTCTCATAATAGGCACGAAGAGGGTTATCACGATTATAACGGATGAGATCGTGTTTTATAATGAAATGAAATCTTGGAAACTACATATTATCTACCCACCTATCAACCTCTCTTATCAGCCAGCTATTTACCCACTTACCAACTACAACTCCATCAGCTTCCGCTCCCATTTATTTATTTATTTATTTATTTATTTATTTATTTATTTATTTATTTATTTATTTATATATTTATTTATTTGTATAAAGAAATGCCGGTTATTTCCATTTTGAAAATACTGCTGACTCTTAGTTGGTTTTTTTTTGGTCTTTTTAAATTAGAAAGATTATGTTTTAATCATGGTATGTTTCAGCGGTCGCAATAACCCCTGCGCATGCGAAAAAAATCTTTTGTTTCCATGTCTTCATATCTATTCCATACACCCTATCTAGATTCGAGTACAATCTATGAAGTATATATCATGGTGACAATATAATGCCTCGGTTGTCCTATCGAATGGCATAATAATATTTTTATGTTGGAGGTTGTCCCTGGTAAACCCTCTTCCTTACCTTAAAGAATTGGCTATATTATCATGGCGGATATTCCAGCGAGAGCAAACCTATGAGACATTAAAATATTTTCCAATTCCTACCAATACAGACGTACTTCTGAAGAGACAAAGCATGATAATATATCTCTGTATTTGCCACGAAACCAATAAGAGAAACACACAGTAACGCCTTCTGGCCAATCAAAACTTCGTAGAAACTGGAGTCGAATTAAACAAGGACCCAACACTGCATTCTGGCCATTTTTTTTTTTTTGCTGTCTGAGACACACTCAAATAAGGTAATGGTGGACTAGAAGAAAAGGGACTTGAATGTACTTTCAAAAAAAAGAAATATTCGGGCGCTCTTGTATAGAACCTCCTTTAGAACTGGGGAGAATCTCTCTATCACCTCTTGGGTGGCTGAAAAATCTGTCTTGGAGGTCTGGTCGCTCTACAAAAAACCAGAAAATCCATGGCTCAGCCGTGGTTTTAAGCATCTTGGTTTTGATTGGACGAGGCACATGTTTTATGACGCTGGCATGGTGTCACTTTAATTCCCAAGAGGGCTGCATTGTGGACGGGGATCTTGCCCAAGGTTTTCGGGTCTTTCACGTTTTAATTAAACCTGAACATTGATGAATGACTTTATAAGAACTGGCGGTGTCCCGGAATTTAGGGCTGTTGTCTCCCTTTGCACTTCAGGGGTGATAAGATTTTTTTTTCTTCTTTGCGTTTTTGTCTTTTTTTTCGGAGCGACGACCCTTTGTCTTTATTGATGGTGGTTTAGGAATGCGTTTCGTCCTTGTTTGGTTTCGTAACAATGATGATCAGGAGCAGAGCTGCCATTTTTTTTTTGTCTTGTGTAGATAATGACGTTGGTGGTGGTTTTTGTGGCGCTATTGCAGCTGTGCATTATTTTGCTTTCGGCCTCATTGTCACTGCTAATTCTATCAATAATGCCAGATGTAAAGTATTAGACTGTGCTTCCTAAAAGTGGCTGTCTGCCAGGTTTCTCACGTATGATCGCTGTAACATACAAGAATCACGCTTGAGATTTCTGTCATGAGAGAGGTTTAAAATATTAGCAGCATTTTGTACTGGCAATTGTGTGTGATCTTCCCCCCTGGTATAGTACAAGGTGTGCAGGAAGTGTGCCTTGAAAACTCGATAGACTTGTACAAAAATGAAAGCTCAAATTTTGTTGTCCGCAGCAGCAAAATAATTGGGCGTGCTCAAGTTTCAAGTTTTATTCCAAGTTGTTACACAACATTTCAGATCACATTAGGTGGAAGGGTTTGGTGAGGAAATGTCAGAAGGAAAGAAAGAAAGAAAGAAAGAAAGAAAGAAAGAAAGAAAGAAAGAAAGAAAGAAACATTCGGTTACCATAACCCGTTCGACACGGTCTGGAACGGCCAAATCTTTAAGGGGCATAGGTAAAAGACAACTAACTTTCAAAATATGGTAGACTGTGTGTCAGATATTGTTGTTGATGTATTTTTTAATCATAACATGTGCTCTCTCATGAAGCCAGTTTACCGCCCTGGACATCCTGGCTGTATTATCATGAACCTCATCTCATCTCCCGTCCACCAAAACTGTTGTAAGAGGAAGAAACAAGAATATACAAATATGTTTCCTGGAAAAGAGACAGAAAGAAGAAAAGAACAACAACTGCATTTCATTTTAAAAGAAGAAGAAGAAGAAAAAAAAGAAGAAGAGGAAGAAGAAAAAGAAGAAAAGAAGAAGAAGAAGAAAAAGAAGAAAAGAAGAAGAAGAAGAAGAAGAAGAAGAAGAAGAAGAAGAAGAAGAAGAAGACGATAAGATCATAATGAAAACAGGAAACAACGTCTACACAACTGAAATCTAAACACTGACAGCATGAGGGGAAACTGGCTAGTGTTAACAGGACTCCACGATTTCAACTTGTCAGACAGTTCTGATCATCGTTTGTCTCATCAAATGTCCACAACATTTCAAAGTGTTTCAACATTTCTCCACGCACATCACGACCGTATTTTTTAAAAAGACTTCGTACCAGGCACTATGGAACTCGCTACTGTCAGAACCTGAAGACCCGTGACTCCCGTAGACCAAGCTGGAATAATGCATCCCTCGACAGTTCCATAAATTGACTCGTATCCTTTACTTGGATGCCGATTGTTTTTCAAGATCCCTGTGATAAAACTAACAAACCGAACCATTTCTATCATCTCTATTTCGCTCGCTCTTACCCCGTTTTCCTTTGTTCATGGCTAACGCCATCTCTCGTTTTCCTTCAGCCAGGGGAAAATCTATAACACGATGTTAATAAGAGAACTACCACAGTTGACGAGCAGGGCTCCTCAAAGGTTGGAAAGGCGCTGAAAAGTTTTGACGCTATGTCGCGCGAGGGTCAACCAAACATCAGAGGAGCGTTGAAAATTCTCAGGCCACCTCCAAGTGTTTTCCACGGGCCCTCTCACGATCTGACGACTCTAATTTAAAATGATAAGTTGTGGTGACACGCTCCCTTCAGCCAGGGAAGATCGAAAAAGCCTAAGTTCAGGGAGATCTTCGGGGGTAAGAAAAGATACATTTCTTAACACTTAAGTGGAGTTTGTCTCACTCTTCTTTCTCTTTCTCCTCTTCAAACTTCCGGTTTGACAGTTTTCCCGTCTTTTAAAAGAGAATTTTTTTTTTTTTTTTTACGTTCTTGTTTCCGCTGGGGGTTGTAATGGAAACCTTGAAACCATTTCGCGGGGCTGGAAGCTCAAAGAAGCTGGCCTCGTCACTTCCTAGAGTATCACTCCGCAGCGCCTTCATCAACCAAGTGGCCTGAAGGGCAAGCCACTCTAAAAGGATGTTCCCTAGCAAAGAGCCGCTGTCGTCAAGACGATATTTCACAAAGGTTTCGGGTCTCGTGGAAGGTGTACCTCCTTCAGCGTTTCTGAAATAGAAACAACGGAGACTTCCTGAACGGGGATAGTTTATGCGTTTTCATGTATTGTAAATAAACTGCCATTCACAACAACCTGATCGAAATGTGTGGCACTTTAAGATAAGGAAAATATTCTTGCGGGCTGTTGCAACCATGACAGGAGATAAGTGGGGCAAGGCACCACATTTTCAAGCTGCTTTCCTTTGTCTTTTTTTTTTATGCACCCCTTCCTTCCTGTGTTGCTGATAATGTCCTTCTGTCGCTCTTCTTGTAACGCCGGTGCCAAACATTTTCCTGTCCTTCCTCCTTTTTCTTCCTCCCACAAGTCGTCAGTATCGTCTTCCACGCTGGCCTTATTTTTTTTCCAACTTCCCTTTTTGTTTTTCCTCTCTTCATCTTTTTTTTTGTCCCGCGTTTTCTCCACTTTTGTCGTCGTTTTCCCCTGCTTCTTCGAGCATTTTTTTTCACCCCTTCTTCTCTTCCTTCCATTTTAATTTTTTTTTTACTTCCATTTCCTCGGTCTTCTTCTTCTTCTTCTTTTTCTTCTTCTTCTTCTTCTTCGTCTTCTTCTTCTACTCCAATCTGAGCTTAGATGAAAGGAGACGGGGCAAAAAATCTAACCTACCCTTATTTAAAAAACAAAAAAAACAACTTTAAAAACCCGAAGGAATGCAAAGTAATTCATCAAGAATTATGAATGAATAAACGTAACGGCGTTCATTCACCTGGTCTTTAAATCACAGCTTAAATGTTGAATGCTGTCTTAAATACTTCAAATGACTGATAGCATCTCTCTCGTGATCGTTCAAAACGCTTGGGTTTTTTTTTCTTTCTTTGTGCCGTTAATTCTTTTTTTTCACTCATACTGTATTTATCTAGTGTATTGCATAGGCTCAATAATGCTGCCTAGACAGAAGCATTCCATAAACGAATGGCCAAATTTCATCAACCGTTTACGAACTCAAGAACGTACTACTTGACTTTACCTGAGCTGCTTACGTTGAGGTCAGCCGCAATATTGTTGTTTAAAAAAGTAAAAAATCCAATAGTCTTAACAACGGACCTACAGCAGGAAGAATGCAGACCAGACGATTAGAAGGTCTACAGTAACTGAAGTTCCAATCCAAAGCATCCTTCGTCTTAAACGGTATTCGTTTCTTAGTTCAGTTGGCCCGCGCATCACTTTGATTGACACTCCGTTAAGGAGTACGGATCGGGTTTCCGGTTTGTTAAAACGCCCATCCGCAAAGGGGGGTAACTCGAAGAAGATAATTAGCCATGTTGTGTACACAAGGGGGCAAGAAGCGGATAGTTAGCCTTGATTTTACATATCCCGCTATTTTCTGTGCAAACAAGGCTCGCGTGTACTGCTGGGCTAAGTAACTTGCGTTTCTCTTGCCGTACAATACTTCGGACATAAAGAACATCGTGTTTTTCTAATAAGGTACAAAATACTGATTAGGCCAATGGCTTTTCCGTATCTGTTGAATGATAAAGTATATAATGTAAAAAATCTGCAGTGAAAACACACGACGAGCCCTATAGCAGCCAGATGCCATGGAAAAAATACTTTTTTTTTGCGGAGATGAATTCCCCCAGCTTTGTTTTATGTGCACAGTGTGGAAAAGTCATTTGCACAGAAGAGGATACATTGAGAAAACACACAAAGCTTGTTAGAGTGGGGATGGATCGCTTTTTCTTGACATGGAGACCCAGTATTTACATATACTCTGACACGGTCGCTCGAATTCTAAGGATGTTTCTCTTACACGGGTCATGACAATGCCACTTAAGAAAATCGCCGAAGGTTGCCGTTTCGATTACTACATCTAGATTAGAGTTTTGGAGCGCCGCTTGAACGTAAATATACTTTAACATAGTTTGAGAATTTATGATGTTTATTTGACACTGAGTTGTAAAGACATTTTCCCATATTTTCGAAATGTAGCGTGTACGATGACACTGATATACATGGGAAAGGGGACTACTTTGTCGACTTCTTTTTTTTTCGGTTATATCCTTTTATTGAAAAAGCTGGAGAACCTTGCGTGGATGTACATTATGCAAACTGATTGTCACCTGCTATCAGCATTGTTAGCGAAATGTACTATTTACATGAGATCACCTTACAGTGTAGAGAAGCCACGTTACGAAATCCTAGATTGCATAGGCCAAATTGTAATAGTCTCTCTGAGCCATTTAATAAAGTTTTCTCCTCGAACCATAGACACATTTCGAGATGGTTCAGGCTAGTCCGTGGGTCTGGTGTCACGAATGTGCTCGGATTATATACTGCTTACAGTCGGGGTCCTTCATTTGGATTGTTCACAATTTTGATGTAGACGAGAAGAGGTTAAAAAGTTGGCTTTCTTTGCAGACTACAGGCCCGCACAACGGAACTTCACTGAAGTCGCTGGGACACATCGCCTGTAACCTTTTTTTTAAAACAAATTCAGGACTGAATTTCACCTGCGGTGTAGTTTCATGTTAGATGATTATATCTAATGTGTTTCCAAAGTTTTTTTTTGACCAGTTAGGTAACACAGTGCTTACTGTTTTAAGAGAGCAGTCCATTACACAATACTGATGTTTTTGGGAGAGCAGTCCGATAAACAATCTTGTTTTACAAAGAACGGTCCTGTACACAATGTTAACAGTTTAACGAGAGCAGTCCAGTACACAATGTTGATGCTTTAGGAGAACAGTCCAGTACACAATGTTGATGTTTTAGGAGAGCAGTCCAGTACATAATGCTGATGGTTTAGGAAAGCAGTCCAGTACATAATGTTGATGTTTTAGGAAAGCAGTCCAGTGCATAATGCTGATGTTTTAGGAAAGCAGTCCAGTACATAATGCTGATGTTTTAGGAAAGCAGTCCAGTACACATGCTGATGTTTTAGGAGAGCAGTCCTCAACACACAATACTGATATTTTAGGGGAGTAGTCTAGTACACATGCTGGTGTTTTAGTGGAGCAGTCCCCAACACACAATGTTGATGTTTTAGGAAAGCAGTCTCCAGCACACAATACTGATGTTTCAGGGGAGCAGACCAGAACACACGGCTAATGCTTTAGAGGAGCAGTCCCTCACATAATGCTAATGTTTTAGGAGAACTGTTCAGAACACAATGCTAGTGTTTTAAGAGAGCAGTCCAGTACACAATGCTGAATCTCATATCATCTAACGATAATGTATAAGCAATGTTTGACTTAATACAATTTGTGATGCTGGAAGTATAAAGCAGCTGGGAATCACCATGAATAAGGATCTCGTTGTTGTTTATCTCTCAACGCCACCTTGCGTGTGAGGAAAACAGAGAACAGACTTCTCATTCATCTTTCCTAAAAACTAAGACAAGCTTTCCATGTGAGTAACTAGCCCAGTCGACGCCAACTTTTTTAGTTTCTTGACAGCTCTGTTTTCCAAATAACAATGCTTTTTACCAGTAACTATAAGCATAACCCAATCATTCACTCTTTCTTGCCTCACTCTCAGGCCATGCTGAATACAAGATTGTTTGTCCTTGCTGACTAATTCGGAAAGGTGAAGTTCAGTTCTTTCTTTGATTACGTGACATTGTCAGAGGGTACTGAACCTAACTGCATATGTATAAAGAGAGAGAGAGAGAAAGAGAGAGAATGAGAGAGAGAGAGAGAGAGAAAGAGGGAGGGAGGGATGGAGAGAAGGCGGAAGGAAAGAAGTGTGCACTTGTTCACATACGTAATCAAAAATCTAGAAAACACATCCGACAGCCGAAGCCGTGCCGTCAGGTCTATATAATGGTGTGGGATACAAACATACGAATCAAGATGATTATCAATCCTATTAACCGAAATTGACCAATCACGTGGGAGGAACTGATGCTATCGCAGGGAGTGTGGGAATTTATTGAACTTTCCAAGGGAGACCATTCTCAGGCCAAACGACGATCAAACGGTCGCATGCAATCACTTTTGTATGATGAATCTGCAGACACCGAGTCTCCAGCCATTTCTGCAAACGACATTTTGTGATGGCTTTTTCCAGCCATGCTGGCAACCAACTTGACATGGGAAAATTGAATATCTGGCCAGAAGAGGTAGCTCGGCGAGATTGGGGGGAACTAACTTCTGCCAAAGGACGATAACTTTTTACTAAATTGAATCGCGCTGAAATTCTCTGCTCTTGTCGGACGGAAGGTTTTTCTGTTTATTCTTGCGCTCATGGGTTCTTTCTTCGTTGTGAGGCATGAGCGAGAGAGGGAGAGAAAAAGAATGAGAGAGAAAAAGAAGAATGAGAGAGAGAAAGACAGGGAGAGAGAGAGGGAGGGGAAAGAAAAGAATAGATGCCTTTCCTTGCTATCGTTGGTGCCTTCTGCTGCATTTTAAAGAGTTTTTATGTTTTGTTTGTTTAAAAACGGATTTAAGAGTGACCAAAGTCCCATTATTGCTGTAAATTTTCGATAACCTGGAGAAAACGCATTTTCGTTAAAAACAACAACATCAAAAATCGGCTCGATTACTCATGGCAAAACTACAAGATTAAAAAAAAAACAACTAAAGCAAGAAAGTACGAAGCTTCTTAAGCTCTCTTCCGTAGCAAAGTCATCTAAGGCTGGATTATCTAGAAATGGTGAAAGTCGGGGTAGCCCCGGGGAAGGAGGGATAGGAATGGGAAGGGGGGGGGGGATGNAAGGGGGGGGGGGATGAGGAAGTGTAGTAGATACGAGATACAAGACTTGTGCCACAGGCTGATCCCTTTGATTAGGGCCAAAGTATATAGTCTAGTCAGCTGCCTGTCTGTAGTTTTCTCCTTTGACTGTCCTTTTGGTCAAAGGAAGCCTAGGCAGGATACAGTGAATTCCATTGTATATGAAGTCCTGCATGTTCTCCATTTAAAATACCTGTGCATACCAATGCATATTTCATAATATGTAAATTACACGCACTGCAGAAGCCAAATTGTAAAAGCATCTCTGTACATTTAATAAAATTTTCTCCACGAACCACAGGAACGTTCCCGAGATGGCCAAGGCTAGTCCGCGGATATAGCGCCACCACTGTGTTCAAATTATATACAGATACAGTGGGGGGAGGGGGGGGGGCTCTTTATAGAATTTTCAGTTTTAATTTAGAGGAAAAGGGGTTACAAACATGGCCCAAATGCCCGCACATATGAAATCCGCTGATCCACTGAGAAACATTGTCTGTGACAATTATTTTTTGACACATTCAGAACTGAATTTTACCACTTTTTCTACACAGTCTATCCAACGGAAAGGTTTTATATTCTGCCATTTTTTTTATTCTGATTGTCCAATTTTTTTTTTGGCCAGTCAAGACTTCTGCAGCCTTAAGTCCCAGTCGATGTACAGATGCTGACGTGCTCAAGCATTGCACCAGTCTTGCGGTGCTTCCTTTGTAGTTGAAAAAAAAAATCTACATCCCGCCCCTTCGTTAACATGCAATTTGAAAAAGCTAGAGATACCTGAATTTGATCTCTTGCATTTGGTCCAAAGAGCTGTTTATTCGTCGATCTAAAAGGCACATGATTACATGTAAATAGTAATACCAACTTACACACATGGCCAGATATTCATGACTTCGTGTGCCAATTGCTGTAAGATTGCTTGCTAAAGAAAAAAAGAATGCAATTTTAGATGTTTATCACGTCATAGCTGCCCTGTAGTATACAAAGTCCAGATTAACTAAGCTAGCACCTATTGGAATAGACAACATCGTATTGACGCATTAAAGAAAAACAAAATGGAGGCAGCATCTCCCCGTTAGCTGTCCAGCAGTCCAGTGGAACCTGTTACAACGGGCACGGCTGAAAGTCGCTTTTAACGAGACAACAAGCCGACAACAATAACTGTGAATAAAATCTATGTCCTCTGACCTGGCGAAGGACTTGTATAATGAGGAAATGTCCTCAAATGCTCTCGTTCAGTGGAAGTTCCATTAAACTGATCCAACAGAATCCATGGATGTGTAACGCTTGTGAGCACTGATATTTTACAGAAATCTCTTGAATTGTCATAGTTAAAGAAATATGAATATTTTTTTTAAAAATTCTACCATCTAGGTTAATATCTGTTACATGCAAGTCTGCAAAAGGAAATATCAAAACGGTACCTTGGAAAATTTTGGTCTATTGGCACGGCACCAGGGTAGCCAGTGAGAGGACATTTTTACTGACATGTAGGTATGAAGATGCCAATAGCACCTGGCATAAAAATTTGCAATTTTAAATAGTCTCTATAAAATCAGAAAACTGGTCATGGGGAGGGGGAGGGAAGGGGGTTGGATTTTAATTTCAAAGGCTTAGATAGGTGCAAATACATGTGTAGACTCAAGTATAAAATGTGTAGTTGTTGCTAGGTGGGTAAGGTTATCCTGTTTACTGTGTGAAAAGGCCTAAAATATTAGGTTGTCTGCTTCACTGCCTAAGTTCTCAAAAGCTAACTGGTTCAGGGGCATTTTTCTTTGTGTCAGACTTTGGAGGAAGAGCTAAACAACGTGTTTGGAAAGAATTTTGACACGGCACCTCAGGATAAGTTAATGAGAGGTGTAAAACCTAATATAGCCTATGTAGTGAAAAATACATTGGCATCTTTATACCTGTAAGGACGGAGTAAAATTTGGCACCCCTCTTTTCTCCAACCCCAAGATCGGGCCCCTATCCCGGTCCAACAACAACACAATGTTTGCTTTTAGTCGTTCTCCCTCTCCCCCAAATTCCCTAACTACAACTACCACATTTTGGCTCTCCCTCCCTCTTCCTCCTCCCTTTTCCTCCTCTCTTTTCGTTCTCTCTTTCTTTTTCACCCCTGAACACTCCCGACCCCTTTTCCCTAAAAAGGGCTTGTGTCTCACCCTTTCCCACACCTCCCCTACCCTTCCTTCTGCCCACTACCGATTTTAGCCTGTATTATCCAAATGTAGCTCATGAACCTCTTTCCTGCACTTTCTCAGGCATCCAGTGGCTATTTTAGGCTAGAACCGAAAGGGCTATGGGCTATGGTCCCGCGCTTTTACCTTACCCCTTCCCAGAGGACGAGGAGAATGAAGGAGAGAGGGAGAGAGAGAGAGAGAGAAGAGAGAGAGCGAGAGAGAGAAATAAACAGAAGGAAAGAACCTTACCTCTAAGTTTGTCAGACAATCAAACTAAAACTCCAAAGTCCAGNGAGAGAGAGAGAGAGAGAGAGAGAGAGAGAGAGAAGATTTACAATAAGATTTTGTTTTTCTTTGCACAAGGAGAATGCACAAATAAACAGAAGGAAAGAACCTTACCTCTAAGTTTGTCAGACAATCAAACTAAAACTCCAAAGTCCCGAGGAATGTAATGGAACGCTGTGATCTGAAGCATCACAGGTTTTTGATCGCTGTGCATATCACAGTCATAGCTCCAGTTTAGGCAAGTAGAAATACACCAGTGGCGGCTCGACTAAGTCGTGACCCC
>JAWQUT010000062.1:1855660-1883077 GCA_033807755.1 Ellobium chinense
GGACTACTGTCTGTAAGAAAGAGTTCCAGTGAATGTGGAACTGTAATAGGATGAGTTATAATTACAGTATAGTCAGCAGACTTAGACTAATGCTGCGAGAAAAGTATCCATTTTCAGTTGGTCAGATCCTATGTGTTTTATTTTGCACATTATATTTCATAGTTATGTCATAGTTATGAGCCACTGAAGTGTAACCAACAGTTCTTATTTCAGTGACAAATCTGTAGCTGAAAGTGTCTTTGACTTTATCACTGATGTGGTGCCCCAAGTCAGTCAGGCTTATGGAAGCACAAGTCCAAAGACTGATGACAAAGAGAAAGTGCTTTGGATAAGATTTGAGAACTGTGATGTGAATGGTAAGTGTCCAAATGGCAGATATGTTCAGTCAGAGACATAGTTTAATGAGAACTACAAATATGAAAGCCTATTGGTCCTGTTTCAGTATTTTCTCAGCCAGCAGATTTGTTACATATTGCCTGACAATCAGTGGAGACAAAGAAGTAAAATTTTGAAACAACAAATGCAGGCATGTGCTGTTTGAATGAGACACATACTGCGTTCTCCTTTACTTGATGATTGTGAGCAAACTATTGTAACTATTGATTGTTTACATCATGAAGAAAAAACAGCAGTATAAAACTTTCAAGTCTTGCTTGTATGTGTATAAGCAATTATTTATGTGGCAAAATGTAGATTATCCCTTGGCTTTTTTTATGAGGAGATTGTTTCATTTGCCCAACCCATCAGTCTATTTTAGTTTTCATGCCCTATGAGATGCCAATATTTTAGTAAGATCATGAGATTTGTAATTCTTACTTCCTCAGATCTCCAATCAAATCCAAATCTTCAGGGCATTGACCAGAAAGCTCAGCCCCTGGTAGCTATCCTAGGCTATAATGATGGAGTCCAAGTGTGGGTGATAACAGTAAGTGCTTACATGTGAGAGACACTGGTCAAAGTTCTGATGATGGTTTTTATGGACACGGACATTATTCAGCACCGTTGACTTTGTTGATCTGTATTAGACGATCTTGTGCCCTGAGTTAACAGATTGGTTTTATACAGTTTGGAACTATACGTACATTTTATGTTGAGTATAGGACTATATACAGGCTTCGTTATACCAGATAGTAACAGATTTTCAGCATATAATGGCCAGCAGAGAAAGACTCTCTGTTAAACAACCACGTCAGGGCTGTGGAAGTTTGTCTCACTGCTACTCAAAAAAGGGTCACTTTACAAGGCCATTTTTATTTTCACATAGAATGTTGTGTGATGATAGTGTTACATGCATGCCCTGTAATTCAAAATACAATTGAGAATTTCAGATTCATTATCTTAGACCAAAAGGGTCACATTTCAGTCTACCTTATACACAGGGTCTTTGGCATACTGTGTAGGTACCTGGACTGAATCCTCATTGTAGGATTCAGATGTTGTTTAAGACTGTAAGATGCCTATTCATTTAATAAGTTGCAGGCAGAATATGCTAAAGGAAATCAGATGAAAGCTATGAAAAGAACCACTAGATTGCATTCCATTGCACAGTCATTTTCACAGTGCTAATCTTTAAAACTTAGATCCTGCAGCAGCTTAACACACCTCAAGACATCAGTATTCTTTCATGTGGATAGGAGGCACTGTTGATATTCTTGAACTTTACCTACTTCACTGATTAATCTTTGATAATGGAATTAATTAGTGAAGTCAAAACATTCACAATTACAGCACACTGGTGAGGCTATGGAGGTCCTGTCCTTGCGACAGAGCCCAGTGTCCTGCCTGCGTGTCCTTCCAACTCCCAACCCTGAGGATGATGCTTACAAGGAGAAAAGACCTCTAGCTGCAATCTGTGATTCATCCAGGTGAGTTTGCCCAGTTGCAGTTAATATATTTAACATCTTCCATTCGTAACTCAAGAATGGTTTGCATTCACTGGATTAACTTCTACCGTGCATGATACATTGGTGTCTTGTGTTAGGCAGCTTATCCATTGACTGCAGACCACAACATGTTCTTGCTCTAAATCTTTTTTCAACAAATGATCAGTTGTTTTTTGGAGAAACTATTCTTACAGTTGTAATATATAGTGTCTTTGCAATAGTTTTACTTAGCATCTCGTTAAGTTTTGTAAAATTTAACACGTTAGTGACCAGCGACGATTATACTCGCCGCTAAAGCCAGTGCGGATAGGACCAGCGACGAGAATTCTCGCATTTGACCTTCGGTATAAATAAGCCACTCCAGCTCTTTGGAAATATAATCCAGGTCTTCTACTTCCGTTCTAAATGGAAGTGGACCTTTTCAAATTGTGTTTACGGTTAGAGTTGTGCAGTTTTGAGGGAAAAATGTAACAAAAAATGGGATCTATCGGCAGAGGATGTGCTGCAGGAAATCTATATACTCACTTTTTCATACGTTCTGTTTCCACACTCACTGCTTCTATTTCTTGATTATTACAATGTAAATAATAATAACTTTTACTCATGTTATAAACAAAAATGTGATCAGATACCAAATACCAACATCATTTGTGAATTTGGGCAATGTAGGGTGATTCAAAGCAAAGTTATTCAACTTTAAGTTACAAGTACATTAAAACCTTGAAAAATAGGCGGCGGCCATGGTCCTGGGATAAGGTGATGTCAGTGTAAGGCTGGTCACTAAGGTGTTAAATCACTTCTTTTTGTAGTGGAAACTCTGTGAATAGTTCTTTTTCAACAGTTGAGTCTTTCCACTGAAGCAGTGTGCAGATGAACAGGCAGCTCCTTCCTTTCTAGATGCCAGGAAGTTTGCGGTAAAATAGAGAACACTTGATGGAAAAATAGAATGACTATCCATAGAAAGCAGTGTTGTAAAGAAATGTCCAATTCTTCTGCTGCTGGTGTGGTCTTGATATGGCTGGAATGTATTGTTAATTCTATTTTTTGTTTGCCTGTACCATTTCAGTGCTGGGAAAGCGTTTTGCGGAGTGAAGTTTGTGTCCTTGCGAACTGGAGATGAAGTACATAGTGTATCATTCAAGACCTTGCAAGTCCACAACATTGAGTGCACTAAGAGGTAAGCTTAAACTTCTGTCACAAAAGATTGGATGTGTCAGTGTATTTCAGTGACAGTCTATTGCAACATGAAGGGATCAACACATAAGCACCAGAGTACCTGTTTGTGGCACCAGTGTCCAAAAATGTCATTTTCATCCCCAGAATAAATTAAGTGTGATAATGAAACAACAAACGGTTTTGTGTGAGCTGAATATAGCATTAGGCATATTGCTTTTAGGTAGATACATTGTCTATACAACTGAAAAGATTTTTACTGCTTTTCTTGATTTCTAGATTTGTGGTGATGGTGTTCCAAGAAAAACTGGCAGTGTTTGATGCATGTCGACTCAGACAGTTTCTGCAGATTACAGGTGAGGATTTGTATCTACATTAATAATACTGCTGATCCCTTAGGTGCTGGTATTCAGAAACTGTTGTCAAAGCAGTGTTTTCATTTTCTTAGGTTATGCGAACACCAGTTTGAGCAAAGTTTTGCCTGTCTCAGATACTCCCATTCTTTATTTCAATTTATTTCCGAGTTTTCTTTACACCCTGCACTCACACACAATAATAATGTTTAGCACGTGGTACTTAAAATTAACTTCTGCGCCTGTTGTAGTGAATCTGGATTTTTTTTTTTCTGCTTAGGAAGGGGGCTGGGATGGAAAGAAGTCATGATCTTCACCACTAAATTTTGTAACAGCCATGTAAGCGGCGACACCTTGCAGCCTTGACTCTGAAATTTCCCGTAAGAAATGCTCACACATAAAATTGCATTCATTAAACACTGAAATCCTCATTTCATGATATGAAATCAGCTGTTTTGGAACACATGCTGTTTGGAACGTAGTCTTTCAGAACAGAATTTGATGGTCTTGCAGAACTGGAACGGAATGCAGTTAGCCATTGTGGCACTGAATGATTAGTGGAACAGAGGTTGCCATTTGTCATGGACATGCCCATCCCTGGTTCAGTTGTACTTGAAATGTCAAAACATAGGCTTACAAACAAGGGATTCCTATATATCTCAAATCATACAGTATGTATTATGTCTCTATCTCCAATACTTTTCAGAGACGCTCCGTCTCAGATGAGTCTTGTAATTTACATTGCAGGTTGTTATCCATGCCCAGGACCCAAGGTTAACCCTATAGCCCTAGGAGACAGGTGGCTGGCCTATGCTGACAAAAGGGTGAGGATATTGGAGGGAAAGCACGCCTTGTCATAATTACTTTCATCTCTGCCTTTGTAGAGGATTTCCATATAAAGAAATGTTGAAGTTCAGAACAATAGAAGCCCATAAAATAAGACATTTGTTCCATCCCTGATTTATAACACTTTAGACGGTAAATGGAGAGCTTTATTTTTCCAGATTGGATCTCCTTTGGATCATTATGGCACACCGTATTCTCTAGTGTTATAATCATATTGCTTGTTACTGACTAGGATCAGACATAAATTTTATGTCTAGTTCGTAATGTGTAATAATATGATCATAACATCTGGAGATGCAGTATTGTTATACACATGCTGAACTCTGCAATAACAATCTGCAAAAAATCTGAACTTGAAATTAAAAGTTCTTTAGTGAGTGTGTGTGGCAGAATATTTTGCCATAACTATACTCTATAGAAGACAGGTTTATTTTTGCACTTGAAATTTGACAAGGACATGACAGATCCCAGGTATTTCCGGACTTCATCAAGTCTGGGTCCTTTTAAATTACAACTGATAAATTATGACTTGTTTCCCGCTGATGTATTAAGAGATCTATTTAAAAAGATCAGATTTGCTTATTTACTGAGTACAGATTTAAATTAGCAGGAATTTCAGAAATAAACATGCTGAATTTAATTTTTGGCAATTTTTTTTCCTAAACTCTTGTAGTATGGTGAAAAATAGAGTTTTTATCATTTTGAAATTATTCTTTATTACTGTAGCTATTGCCTGTCCATCAGTCTTGTGGGGGAATGTCGGGAGATGGATCTCAGTCTTACGCCGCTACAGTCATCAGTGCTGCGAAGGTAAATTTTTGATGGGGTCTGAAAGTTTTTACATTTTGCCTTGCAACCTTAGTTAAGTTCAGACCATGTAGAAAGGCATGTTTGGTCGCAAGCAAAATTGTACATTACATTCTAATGACAAGTATATTTGTGTCATCAGTTAACAAATTGAATAAGAAAAAAATAGATTGACTTTTGGGCTTAAGTTAAAGAGGATTATTTGTCATGATTTGTATGTACTATAGTCTTTGCACATCCACTTGTGCCAGTTTGTGTACGCCCTCTTTGGGAAGTAGGATGTATGTCACCTTTGTGTCTCACATTTAAATTCCTTTCTTTGTTTTTTTTTGTCAAGGGAGCATTCAAAGGCTTAACGATGTTTGGAGAGGCCATGGTGAGCAGTGTTACTGGGGCCAAGCCTCCTCCTGTGGTCAAAAAGCCTGACCCATCACCTCCAGATGAGAATGGGTACCGCCCGGGAATTGTGTCGGTGGTTGATCTCAAGGCTCTGAGGGGAGACCAGGTTTGTCAGAATTTTGAAGCCTAGAACATCTGGTAATGGTCGGTCTGTGGTGGCTATTGATAGAAATGAATAATTAAAGTATTCTTAATATTGATTGAAAATATTGAAACATAGAATTTCACCAGCCAAGTAATCATCATTGCACTTCCCTCCTCTAGTATTTTGATAGGTTTCAAGCAGAGTCACAGCAGTCAGTGCCACAAACCATTCTTAGATACAGTCATATTAGATACAATCGTATTGTGTTTCTGCCTCTTCTAAAGGTCATAAAATTACATCAGGACAAATTTAAGGGGTAACTACAACACGAAGGAAGGATATCCCAGCTGATATTCTTTAGACTGCACCCTATTTACCATCGTGCCATGCTGCTGTGAAGAATTATGCTATTTAATCTCTGGCCTTTCAGTTTTTTGTTCCTGAGGACCCTGATGTGGATGGACTGATTGCTCATTTCCATGCTCATGCCAATGAGCCTGTGGCTGCTATGGCCTTTGACCCCAGCGGTATTTTACTTGTGACAGCTTGCAAATTAGGTCAGTACTCAGACCAAAATTTCCGTTATGTGTCATGAACATGATCCAAATTAATGCAGTTGAGCAGAGTATTTTCATAACTTTTCTCATGGAGTTCTTCACCTATTTAAACAGTTATGGTTGGAGGATGTCGTGGGAACAGCATAATACAGAACTCATGAACAAAAAAGGAAGATGAATAGTATTTATTGCCGATCTTTACAGTTCTAGTAAATGTGGAGTTCATACAATAAGTGCATCACTGTGACCTAGAGCAGCTTCATAGATCTTGACATTTTGAGACGTTCCACCATACTACCAATATGGTCAATTTAGTAGGAACCGATTTTCAAGAAAATAGCCATATACAGTGCATGAGTTTTTCATTTCTTTCGTCTTCAGAATGCATAATTCATTATGATGGAAAAGATTCTTTGGTATTTATTCATGTATTTTAAGCACATTATTGACATTCTATCCTATAGGCCACAATTTCCATGTGTTTAGTTTGGTGGCTCACCCCTGTTCTTCCTCCTTGGGTGCCGTGCATCACTTATACACCTTACACAGAGGAGATACAACTGCTAAGGTAATACTTCAAGGATTAAACCGTTGGATAACATTTCTCAGCCTTTTGTTGTTTTTTTTTTAAGGATTTCTGTGAAGAAAATGTAACAGCGCAGAAATCTGACAAATGCCAGTGATCACTAATGTCATTGTGACCCAACTAGAACATCTGTATGCCACTGTTTTCTTTTCTTTGTGCAGCACAGTGTGTCTATCTGTCTGCAAATACATTATTGTCTTTTGTTGATTGGATAACAATTTTCCATCCTGATGGCTCTTTTGCTTTGATAAAAGTCTGTGCCAAAATATAGTAGTCAGAGGGCACTTTATATTTTATATATCACATGCTAGGAACATCATGATCACATCATAAATTGTAAACCTCTAGAGATCACATCACTGATAAGATGTACTATGACAGTTATAAGTCAGTCCCTGGTGAATGGTCGATAAAGAACATGTTTAACAACATAATTACTATTCTGTTCCCAGGTTACTGACATAGCATTCACGAATGACAGCAGATGGGTAACTGTGAGCACGCACAGGGGAACGACTCATGTATTTCCAATAACTCCATATGGAGGTAGGTGCTTCTCTCCCTTGCACACCACCTCATCTTCCCATGATATCGATTTTGCATTAAGCATCGGGTTTAACAGGTTCATTCAGTTTGCCTTATTATCCTTTGCTATATGTCTAAACACCTCAAGGAAGTATATTTAAGTATATTTATTAGTATTACTGGAAGTTACAGTACAACTCCGTTATCTGTTCAATGCACTGGTTATCATCATCTACTTTTAAAATTGCAGACACATTTGTTTATGTATGATCAAACATGGTCTAATCCCATTATTCATGCGCTATTTGCAATGTTGGGAAGATTAATGAAGCGCAGTGCAAGGATCAGTAAACTGGAGAGAATGTCCATGTTAATCTTGCCCAGCATTTTGCAATACCCATTTATGTAGTGCAAGAAAGAGGCTTTCAAAAATCACAGCATTTTACCAAATTTTAATGTGAACTGAGGTGACGGTATGTATAATAGTTCCCACTTATATCTCCTGTCATAATCACAGGTGCTGTCTGTGCCCGCACCCACTGTCAGGCCAGAGTTGTCAACAGAGTGAGCCGTTTCCACAAATCAGCTGGCCTTGATGAGATTGAGCATGGGGCAGCTGGGAGACACAGTCCTGTCCTCTCCGCTAGTCCTGGCAGCTCAGGTAATGTTATGGATTCATTTACTTCTGGTTCTGTCTGTTTTCATGCTTTTTTTTTTGCTAAAGTTACTAGAGCTTCAGAGAGGTAAATTTAGGAGTTCAGATTGATATTTTTGTATTTAGAAGCAAATGATTCTTACAGAGTGAAAGGAAGTGATTTGATAAGACTGATTGACTGGCCTGCACTTCACAGTGTTTAAGTCACACATTTTCTGGAGATGGAAAGACATCCAATTAAATATATGCATCTGCAGATAACATTTCGATGGTCTTTGTAAATAACCAGCCAGGCTGCTTTATTTCATATTTGAACTTGGCCAGTCCTATGCGAAGACCGACGACTTGCTTTATCTGCTCAGAGGTAATAATAACAAGTTCATCATTGTCCTCCATAATTCTATTATTTTCTGGCCGAGGGACAATGACATTATCTTTTTGGTTTTTCACATTTCTCAACTGTGCTCCTGATCAGGCTAGAGTTGTGGAATCTAAATCACAGTTTTCATCAGGACAGGCTAACTTTAGTTTCAAACATAATTTTGTTTGGTTGGTCTTGGTGCTTTGTTCTTTTGTCATGAGACAGCAGAATCAACCAATGCAGTTTCATTGTCAATACAACTGACTTTGCTGAATGGTTTTGCCTGAGGAGCATGGAAAAAAGGTTGTGATGCAAAGGAGCTATGATTGTCCAATGACTTTTATAGAGAAATATAGCTTTTGGCAGTGTGGAAAACATCTGTGATTATGCAGAAGTTGCAACTAAGCAGGTTGTTATTTAACCAGTACCATGTGAACTTACTATCAGAGCAAGGAGTTTTAGAATAAGATAATGAGCACTTCATTTACATGTATGCTTTTTTAAGAGGATGTTCGAATGTTATTTTGCCTTATTTTGTCTTCTTAGGCCCTCAAGAGTATCCAAGCCTGATTAGGCAAAATGCACTGCGAAATAATACAGGCAATCCTAGACTGCCACCCTATCCCCACCCTACTGCAATGCAGCCATTGGCTCAGCTCAAGCAAGGATTGTCCATCCCAGGACTTGGCCCCTCCTCTGGAGGCAGTCCCCGCCCTCGAAGCCCCACCCATTCCAGTTCAGCACATGACAATGTGTTTGCTGTGTGTGCGGCATTTTCCACTGAGAGACTGTGGACTACAGCCATGGAGAGAAGAGGTAGCTTTAAAGCACCCCAGGCTTTTGTGTTGCTGTGGTTATCATCACCCATTTATTTGCATTGGGAAAATACCTAAGTGCGTTGTAGGAACAATATATTGAGAAAGGAACGTTCATATTCTTTTGCGCATAATATTTTATAAATTGTGATGGTCTGCTTCATGTGTTTAATCAGACGTCAAGAGGGTAAAATTTGATTAAGGACTGGAAATTTATGCAATATTACTAAACATGGAGAGAAAAAATTGTGACTGTTTGATTTACTTGTGTCACTGAACAAGTGAACGTGTGGAGAATCAAGCTCAGGGCATTCTTTATCTAGATATGAGCTCTGCAAGAAGAAAAGCCTCTTTACTTACTAAACATTTAAAGCTCTCTTAACATAGTAATAACCCAACGAGGTATATTCCGTGTGTCTCTTGAGGCTTGATTTCAGTATGTGTACAACTAGTCTTAATATAGGAACTCATCATCTTTTTCCTAGTGCACTGCAAGGAGAAAACTGTTGTAGCTACTAAACATTCAAAGTTTTGCTACTGCAGTTACGATTGAATAGGATATTTACTCCTTATGGCTCATGATGTTTGTTTTCAGCATGTTTTAACCCAGTCTTTATACAGAGATTCTTCATCTATTTTACTTTCCTACCAGACCAACAGAAGAAGTCTGCGGTGGACTCCCTGTTTGTTCTGAACCAGCACGGTGTTCTGAGTGAGTACCACCTGGAACCAAAGCCCAAGCACCATGGTAGTGCAGACAAGCAGCACTTGGATGACGGACCTGTCGAACTGGAGGTCAAAGGTCTGCTGCAGTGGAATCTGCAAAGGTGGGCAGTGGAGTGATGGTCCATTTACTACTGACAGGGATGGAAGCAGCACAGGTTAAATAAACCCAGCAGTGGGATTTATCAGAGGAAATGTAGAAGTCTTCTGAAGTAAATCTAAGGTTTCCTTATGATGTCTCAGAACTGCAAAATTTGTTTCTCTTTATTGAAAAGAAATAAAAAGTGAAATTCATTGAAAATTTACAATGCAAAGAGAATGAACTGCATACAGCAGCAGCCTCCGTTTTGTTCAGCTGCTCTTCTGTTTCATCACTTTATATAGTAAGGTGCCATACACTGGTTCATAGGTTTGACTTGAGGAAGTCACTAAGATGACCTTGACTGAGTCCTATCCTTGCATTCCTGGTTTCAGGTTTATTTTAAATAGTTCTTGAATACCAATTGATGAGCAATAAGGCTGTGTCCAAGAACTTACAGCTGTTTTCATGTTTTCATTTATTTATGGACTGGTCCTTTACTGTCCTGTGTCTGTATCAAAAAATTGTAAAGCTGGGTAGAACCTGGTCACATTAAATGGTGTTGTAGTGACCTGCATCTGATTGGAACAATCTTGTCATTTGTACATTCATGTGCACTGGTGGCCATGTAAATCACATCACTCCCTGACAAAAGAGTGCAAATGGCAGTAGTGAAGATATAGGGTAAGAGCTGCATGCTGTGGTAAAATATTTATTGAACAGCTATTTGTGAATATTGTTTCCTGTCATGTTCAGCACAGTGCTGCTCATAAACAGATTTAAGAACTTAATTTTTTTCACTCTATTTGACTATTAATCATCATCAAATTTGGAAGTCCATAATACCTCTGTAAAAGTGGACTGGTAAGATGAGAAAAGGGTGAGGAAATAAGCAAGCATAGGCATTGTGCATTTAGAGAAGACCGTTTACCAGCATCTGAAGTACCTAACTTATTGAGTTTCTTATTTTTTTTGGTGGTGGTTTACATATATAAATAACTTTTATCTCATGTTATTTTATGGCTTTATGTATTTGTTCATTCATGTCAGATCTAGATCACAAGTGGAAGTAAAGCCACCCCTGGCCTCTAATAATCCATTGCTGACAGCTGCCGATGCAGTGCAGACTCAACAAGCAACATATAACCCAGGTAGTTTTTTAAGCTTTGTTATTTGAGATTTTTCTTTTTTTGTCCTTTTGCATAAGATATTCTATTGGGAGATCTTCTTTATTAAATACCTCCGATTTGTTAAATATACCCCTTTTTGGAAATCCTGCATGAAGAATATCAGAGAGTGTTGTGTTTGAAGTCATTAAAATACATAGTTTTGTCCACTGGTATTATAATGGAATGGTCTTCCAGATTTTGTAGTGCATCAAAGTGTGTCTGACCTGTTTAGAAGTAAGTTTTCGCAAGTAATGTTGGCAAAATCAAGATTACAGCTTTGTCATTTTACAGTAAAATAATGTAAGTGCCAGAATCACAGTTTACAAGTGACATAAAAAGTCTCATATCATTCCTCTTTTTAACAATTACTTGCTGGTGGATACAGTCAAAAAGCTCTTAAAGCTTCCATCCATAACAGATGGAAAGATGGAAAACATTTAGCTTCATACAAAGGTGACAGAGGATGAATTGGACAATTTCGCATACATGATCGTTTAGTGAGGATAATGGCAGATATGCATAATGCTAATAATACAGATTGTGTCCCTTCCTTAAAGGTATGTAACTCTAGTAATGTATGAGGAAATTTCATGGTTATTTTCCTTAGACTACATGTCTGACCGTGCGTCTCTGATACCAGTCTGTGCCAAGTAAATTAAAAATGCATGATACACTGGTGATGCACACAGACTGTTGTATTTATCACCATATTCAACTACATAAAATGTAAAATCTGCATTTAATTAATTCTGTTCATGTCAAAATGTTACCAACAGTACTCTTTAACCTGTCTCCAATGTCATGCCTTTGTGTTTCAGAATTGATGGAGCCTGGGCAGGTGACTAGGTACGACTCCAAGGACAGCCTGTCCAGTGACCACAGTAGCAAGGATGACTCAGATGAGCAGTGGGTCTCACAGGTACATATCACTAAAGTGGTGAATACTAGAATGTAAATTTGTGAAGATTTACATGTCTCTTCACCCTTTCATTAGTTTATTTAGGGCAGGGGTCACATGCTGAAAATGAGTTTGAAATTTCTTACAGAAATGTCTTTAGCGTATGTTTCTTTGCTTATTTTTTTTTTTTTCTGTATGTGGTAAGTGCTTGAGGACTTTTCAGTTACATTTTGTGTCTTTGTAAAATTATGAGAAGAGTGACAGAAGCAGTAAGTCTGAATTGAAACTGGCAAGTACCTATGAAATATTACCCTAGGATTATTAAGCAGTGCAGCTTGGGTCAGTTAATAATATAATGTGAACAAGTAATTGGCCCTACAGCTAGCTGCTGGAGTTCAAAATTCTCTCAGGGTTTTTAGCAGCTGGCAGAATATGTCCTCCTGTAGGTATTTGCCTGTTAAAAAAACATTTGCGATCACTTTTGGTGCTTGAGTGAAAAAGGCACTGTTGATAATAATTTGATCAGTCAGTTGACAATACATATGTAGCTTTTATTTCCGATACTTAACCATGCACAACTTACGAACCTCAAAAGTTTTTTAATACTGAACTATCTTTGTCATTTGTATTTAAATAGTTGGCACAACCACTTCTTGTTCATTGCTTGAATGTTTGCCCAAAATCTTTGTTTATATTCTGCCCTTGTGATTATCCTTTGTGCTATACTTATTTTGAAAGCAGAAGATACATTGTTTTATCAGGCTGACATAGAGATCATATCTCTTCCAAGGAATTCACTTTTCCATCCTTTGAATGCAAGGTTAGATGGATGATAAAAACTCTTGTGTTCTTGATAAAGCACAGACCCATTCCCAGTCACTTTCTATCTGTCCACTGATAGTTCAGTGCACTGAGAAAGTACTGAACAAAACACACAGGGTCAAATGAAGGAAGTGCAGTTTCTGTAATGAGCGGCAGTTCAGCTGTTAGTCATCACATACCCATTGATGAAGATATCTTTGGTCTTTCAGGTTGAGATCATTACCCACGTGGGACCACACCGCCGATTATGGATGGGACCACAGTTTTCCTTCAAGAAGACATACCAGAATCCCCAGACGACAACCATTGTCTCCTCCTCCTCGTCAGCTCTCCTCTCTGGCAGTCCTGAGGCAAATGCTCAAGTGACCACGATGGATGCAGCTGATGAGTGTGATTTGGAAAGTTTAAAGTGAGGATCGGGTTTCATGTTTGTTATTTTCTTTGTAGGTGCTCCTTTAGAGTATGCTCATCACTCATTGTCTTTGAAAAATTTGCAAGCTGCTGGTATCTATAATCTTGCAGTAGCAGGATTTTCTGTGACAGTATAAGAATGCTTCCAGTGACCACTTAAACTGGCAAGATAATGGCAACACTTGAAGTATTAGTAGCTATAGTGATTAAGCCTGTGTGTCCCTGTTATTTTTCTACGTCAGAAATGCCCAGTGCTGGCCTGTAGGCCAAATTATTGGCTACCAGCAAGAGTACAAAAATAATCTGCGATATTCTTTCAATATGGAGAGCACTTTACAGTGTTCAGTGTCATGCATTATGTATTTGCCACATTGGATACAAGGTGATAAAGTATAAATCTGGCATTCCTTCTGTAAAGGTTGGGCACCAAGTTTTTAAATGATGTGATTGTACACAAATTGTTGCGATATTGGCATGACATGAATGTATCTCTAATACCATTGAAGTGAATAATGTGTGACAAGATTTTTAGCTTTTTTTGCATTTGTCACAATATCAGCTGAAAAATGGAGTACATCAGAACTGAGTGTTCCGTATAGCTGTATAAAAACTTAACATCAACGATGAAAATAGCACAGTGGACTCAACCCTCCGTTCTAAAATTCCCAGCTCTTTTGTCTTGTCCGGTGCTCCATATTTGTATATTAAAGTTATCTCATGACCTCTGGCTGACTACTTCATGAACTGAGAAACACTGTGGAGTGATGATGGTTTCTTTATTTTGCTAACAGTGCCCTGTTTGATTGGCTTCTTATCAGCATGAGCTTTTTTTTTTTCTTAGGATTTCATGCAAAATGCTGTTTTACATTTCAGTGCGTCAAGTTGTAGAACACACTCTAGTTTCTGAAGTATGCTAAATTCTGTCATATTTTGTCATATGTGAAGACTGCATCCTTGTCGGTCAAGCCCAGTCGCTATGCCCAATACCCGGCCAGCATACCGCAGGTCTTCCACAAGTGAACGTACTACTAGTCCTGGGAGGAGTGCCAACACTGGCCCTCTGTACATTGAAGCAGGTAAAGTTCCTCTACTTTAAGCTGTATTGTGTGTTGTTATGTTTGTTTGCCTTAAGAATGGTTTGTATGTAAAGTGCAGTTTGTACCAGCATATCTCACTTGCAACATAGAAGCATGTTCCTGTGTATTGCTCGAACCCATAGAATGGAAGTGAACTACTGAAGTGTTAAGGTATAACAAAATCGTCTTGGTGGTAAGCTAAGTAAGGATCTACACCATATTTAACAAACAGGAAACTTACTGTGTCACTTGGTTTCACCCTTGGGATCTTTATTTCTTATGATTATCAGTAACTTTTCATATTTTGAAATTATTTCCTAATCCACAACGGGAAGTATGTTCCTGCCTCAAGTTTTGAACTAGGTATTACGAAATGCTACTGGATATTTTTGTCATTTGACAGACAGCATTTGAAAGTGAAAAGAGCTATCTGTGAATTAAATGTTTGAATCTTTTTTTTTTTGTCAGAGGAATCTAATGTATTAGGACTCAAAACACTAACATGCCCATAATGCTGTAGTTCTCTGTCCCCATTTTTTATATCAGATTATATTTACAAACACTTCCCAAACTAAACACTATTAGGCCTACTATATGGTGTTGATGGTATATTTAGAGTTCAAAACATGCAGTCCCAGAAGTAAGATTTGCCCATCTCAGACTCCCTGGATAATTCCCTGCTTGCAATTTGATTATTCAGTAGTGGTAGTGTATTTTGAATGTTGCAGTGGGTTAGAAGCAAATAATTTGCAGCATAGGATTAATTACTAGTTTACAAGGTATATGATGACACTGGGACAGTCAATGTCGAGATTCTTCACTAGATAAACAGCTTATATGGATCTGTCAGAGGGCAGTGGCGTTGTTTTCATGAACAAGTAAACCATGACATGTATTTTATACAGTGCATTTTCTCCTTTTTTTTTCGTTGAGGGGTTTAATGTGATCTCAAATCTGTTACTGTTCACAGGAAGCTATGAGCAATCACCTATCTTAAGTGATGTGTTCAGTGAGTGGACTGAGTCCAACGTCACAAGACAGCCTAGGGGAAGTGAAGAGGAGGAGGACAGACTCCGAAAGACTCTGGAAGATGCAATGATTGAAACTCCTGTTGTGGAGGGGGGACCTAACAGCATTCGCATGAGAGAAGGTGAGGAAAATGTGGGTAGTTAATCTCAAGATAGCAGGAGGAAGTGAATAAAGAATTGGCCAAGCTGAAAGGGAGTTGTGCTAACAGTGGTGAGCTTGTGGTTGCTTCTTTGATTGGGACTTGCATGGAATTCAAACCTTTGGTAGAACTAAGTAGGGAGCATTTTAGAAACATTTGTTTAGACTCAATACTCAGTTCATGAGAAATGAGGCATAGTGGTTGCTTTATTAGCCATGACATTGCCCAATGTAATTGACTAGTTACTGCTGCATAGTTTGATGAAATGTGAAGGGAGAGTGAAGATCATACTGTTTGCAGGAGAGAAGATGAGGAAGATATTCGTGGTTACTTCTGCAGGAGGTAGAAAAACTGGTCAGGGTAGGAGGATTGCCAATAGAAGTAAGCATATAGAAGCTGGTATGAATAGGGCCTGAAAATATGGCTTGAGAGATTCAGCATTTGGTTAGAAGATGTTACCTTATGGGAACAGCTGTTGTAGCACTTGTCAGGATACACACATTGATGCTAAAATAGGAGACTCTGAGGTGTTTCACTGGTTGTGACACTGAGTGGATACGTATACTGCAGGACTGTTCCTTTAGTTCCAAGAGTCATGTGGACTCTTTGTGGCTGCTAAAATTGCAACAGACACTCTACCTGGTATTAGGCCCTACTGGTTGCTACACTGGTCGCTTGTGTCAGTGTACTGTTCTGGTATGCATAAGAGATTGAGAAGAAGGACACTGCATCAATGTGAGAGGAATATGTTGCTGGCTGTTGTTTCAAGTTAGCGGACTGTTTTATATGTAAGCATTTAGTCATTTCTGAGAGCCATTGAAGGGCAGGAAGAATTCAGTATTTTGAGACAAACATGAAGAACGGGAGCTTTGTGGTGTTCTAAGATAAAAGGTGTAGGCTCGGGAGACACATGATTTACATTGCATTGACACACTGGGTAAACAATACCAAAGAGTGAAAGAGCTGGCTTACTTACACTAGCTTAAGAAAGAGTGAAGAGGATATAGAAATGAGATCAAGTTTGTTAGAAAAAGCTATTGTGAAGTCATTTGTTTTTTATAAATCTACAGTACAAGGATATTTGCATTGTTTGTTGTGTTTTGTTTTGTTTTTTTGTGCATGGGACAGGTTTCATTCAGGAGTCTTAAGAGAGTAGAGGCAAGTTATTATAGCACAACAGTTGCTAGTGAGGAAAAAAACAGAACAAATGCTTAGTCAACCAAATAGAATGGCTGCTAGCTTGCTTCCTTTTTGCACGCAAATTTCTCTTTTAGCATAGTTTGTTTTTACTTTTTAATGTTTATTTGCTGAGGTTTTGGAGAAATTTGGGGTTTACAAACGAAGAAATTAAAGAGGCCCTGTGTGTGCTCTTTTTGTGACAGCTATTGCTTCCGCTAGAGTTCAGTATAAACGTTAGACTTCAGTTTGCAGTTACAACTAATGAACAAGCTTTTTTTTTTGCACTTTTGGCATGATATGAAACATTTCCTTGCATGAGTACTGTGGAGGCGCCCTTGTTTTTACCCTGTAATTCAGCAATACCCATTTTGCCATCAGATGAATATGTTTTGTTGTTGATGTTATTGTTATTGTTGTTGTTGTTGTTGTCCAGTAGATTCCACATATTTCCATGACTATTTTTGAAATTGACATCTTTTAGCTTATAAATTTTCGTTTACTTTAAGCCCTGGACCAGTTCAACAACCATAGTCATTTCATTTTAACACTTTTGTTAGTTTGCGCACCACCATATCTGTATAGAAGGGAAAGCACTCCTGTATTCATTTATATTTTTACGATTGTATCCCTTGGACCTTCCAGAAATCGTGCCTGCAACTACTCTGTGCTTGCTTTGCCTATAGAGTTCTTATGCTGCATGTAGATTTTTTTGTTTTAACTAAATTCAGGGGATAAAAATACGGTGTTTGTACTGTCATTGGCTGTTTTAGTTGATCAATCTTCTTAATAGGTTCCAGAACCGTAAATGTGGTCACCCTTTTCCAGACGTTAATGGTCAGTTGTCATCTCAGAATTCATGTATGGGAAGAATACTAGATTTCTTATTAATATGTTTATGAATTTCTTGATGGTCTTCATCTAGAAAGACAGAGATTTTGGGGTCATTTGGAAGTCCCTCAGTGGAGATTCAGGGGCTGTCAAAATCACCAAATTATCAACCAATCAATCAGAAACTAGCTCAAGTAGTGGGTCAGAATAAAGATACGCAGAACTGTTCTTTCCTTGCATTTGCACAGTCATAGAACCATGTCTTGGTTTTCTGTTGGTACTCATGTGGTTTTATTCAGCTACAAGTAATAGGATCTGCCAACAAGACAAAAGGTCAAATCTGGTGGCTTGAGCCTTCTTTGCATCTTCTGTTTCTGTTCAGTAGTCCATAATTTGCTACAACACTGTCCAAAGCACAGTATCATTTTCTTTTCAGTCTGTTTACTTGTTGTGCTCTCTGGGTTATTTTCCTCCCATTTTTTATTATGTTTAGTGCTGAGCATAAGTAAATATTGATAATGTATGCCCTTGATACTGATACATTTTACTGTATTTTGTTTGAAATATGCACTTTTTTTCACACTATTTTACCTGTTTCATTGGAAGTGGAAAATAAATTTTGAAGGGGGTACCATCTCAGAACATGTGGAAAGTAAAGTCAGAACTTCTTTAAAAATTAGATCCATCCTTGGGCCTTTTTGTGACTTCTTGGTATCAGTATATCAACTATTGAATATACTGAAGCTCTGGAAGGGACAACCCTACAGATATTTGCTTGCTTCTTCTTGCCCTATTTTTTTTTTGTTTGTTTGTATTGTTGTTCTTGCGAAACACTGACATTTTTTTATTTGGTCATTTTCTACAATTCAGCACTAGTTTGTTCTTTTCCACTTGCCTCCTAGCCTTACCTCAGTTCTCTTAGCTTCTCTGTTCTTGTCTGAGAAAGTGGTTCCCTTGCACGAGGGGTGTTCCCCACAGGGCCTGATTTGTACCTCTGCAGCTCCTCCTATGCAGGAGACCGGTTGGAGGGGTGGGGGAGTCAGGGGGATAAATGGGATAAAGAAAAAAGAAAAGGAGATTTGAGAGAGGCGTCCCCCGAGAAATGGGGTTTGCGAGGGCAGGTGGGTACCGGACATGTTAACCTTGATAAATTGATAGTTACGGGGTCTTGTTTCTGCAGTTACTTTTGGCCCTTCTCTCCACCTGGCATCCAAGAGCAGCTGTTGCCATCAGATTGTAAGTCCTTCTGATCTTTTCTGCGAGGACACTCATTTCTTCCATTGCCCTCCCTCACTCACTTTCTCTTCATTCTCTGAAAGCACACATCTTTTTCTAATTTTTTTTTTTTTAAAGGCTCCCTGTTTAGCGTCTCTTTTTTCTTGTGATACTGCCATCAAAAGTGCTTGTCACATTGAATTGAGCACAGTGCATTTTGCTACAGCTTGCTTGATGAGAACGTGGGGCTGCGAACAGCCAGCCCCATTCGTGATTATGGCCCCTTGCTCTGCGGTGATGAAACAGCTATTCTTGTGATTACTTCCCTTCGACCGTGTTTGCTGATGTCACGCGGATGTCTGTCATTACGGGTTCCGGTGTGGGGTGAAGGCCTGTAATTCCTCGGTTCAATAGCACGTAAATGCCTGCCTTGGCGGTGACACGACGGTAAATCACAGAGCCATCGCCACAGATACTCTCCACGATCATGTTTTTGTTTTGTTTGTCAGCAAGGCTTGGCCTTTATTTTCATTTGGTGCTTCTTTCAGATTCTGCCCCTGTGATTGTACTCTTTCCTAGCCTCAATTTCTGTTGCCTAGAGCACTATGCTTCTTTACACTTAATATTTCTTCTGGTCTGTCCCTTTTTTATTTTTCGCTCTTTCAGTCTACCATGTCATCCAGTGCTTAAGAAAATCTCTTGCTCCTGCTCCTTTCTCTCTTTCTCCTCAAACTGATACATGACCACCTGATGAGACAGAGCATTTTTGATAAGCCACCGTGCCTTGGTTTGAGGGATCGTGCCTTAGTTTGAGGGGTGGAGGAATGGGAGAAGAGGGGAGAAGGTTAAATACAGTAGTTGGATGGATGTTGTCATAAATTTCACAGCGAAAATATTATCCTTTTTTTCTGTTAGTACTTAGAATCTCAATATTTTCATGTACCTAACTGGGTGAAAGGGAAGCTCAATGATAGGTGTACTTCTCAACACATAAGTTGTGGTGGAGTGTCTCACATAGATAAAAATTTCACCTGAGTTAATATCTGCGATGCCAAAGAAGTTTTTGCAAGTTGTAGTCACTGTGCATGATCTTCCATATTTTTCGTATTTCACCAACTGTCCTGTCAGAGGTTTGCAGTTGTAAACGTGTACCAACACAAGATAACGTTTTCTGTGCTCTCTGTTCATTTTTGGTTTGCTTGTGTCTGCCACTGATTTTTGAATTGAGTATCTCTTTGCCTTCACAGTCATTTTAACATGGACTCTGCACTTGTCGTCAATGAACCTTATGCAGATCTGTCTTAAGAGTTAAGGTCTCTCTGTGTGCTATTCAGCGTGTGTTCTGTTCTTAGAATCTGATCCTGTGTTATGTTATCTAATTGTTTAAATGTGGCACTTGGCTCTTAACTCAGTGGCTTACGCGCCTACAAATGTAATAGCAAAGCTGAGATTAATCCCGTATTGGATAGCTAATGTCTTTTCTATCACTACCCGCTTATGTAGGTGACATGCTAAAGAAAATGTCTTTATCCATCTTTCAGTGAATGCCGACTCTGCCTGTGTCACTAATGGATCTGAGGCACAGCTGACTTCGCTTAATCACCGTCCCCTTAATCGCAACTTCCACCTAATTACAACATTATTTTTCAGGTAATAGAAAAGGTTTTCCACATTTACATCACTGGATAATTGCACTCCCTTGTCATGGCTCATTTTTTCATGCTTCCCAGGAGTTGCAATGAAGTGCAATTTGTTGCTATCCACTTATCACCCGAGAACAGGCTAGGAAGAGTTGAACAGAAAATTTACCCCATCATCCCGAGTTTATGGATTGAATGTCAGCACAGTCAACTTCTCTTAATTGACCTTTCCAAAAAAAAGTTTTAAAAAGCTTTTCATGTGGCAAAATTAGGCCCACCAAGGTCTCCACATGGCCAAAATAGGCTGGTGCCGCCCATATTTTTATTTACTTTGCAGCTATGTTTTTCCAATACCATTTTTTTTTTACC
Source organism: Ellobium chinense (assembly GCA_033807755.1). Taxonomy (NCBI): domain Eukaryota; kingdom Metazoa; phylum Mollusca; class Gastropoda; order Ellobiida; family Ellobiidae; genus Ellobium; species Ellobium chinense. The sequence continues at coordinate 1,876,283 of JAWQUT010000062.1, forward strand.
AGTCACCATGTGCATTATTCAAGGTTTCATGCTTTCGAGCCCCAAACTTCACGTGCTCAAAAATTCCGCATATTCTATGTTATGCTCTGCCTGGTTTTAAATGTCTTTATTTTCTGTACCAGATTTTACCCTCCAACTCTTCACGTCTTACAAACTTGAAATTATAGATTGATTTGTGGGGGATTCGAGTTCTTGGGGTCTTGTTGTCTTTGCAATTAGGAAGTATTGACACTCTCCAGTGGCTTTTTTATCACAGATTGCTGCATTCCGTCATTTGGCTAAGTGTAATGTTGAAGCAAAGTGCATTGTTAATAGCAAAATACAGTGATGAAATATAAACTGCAAGTGAGCAGACGGATGTGCCTATACTCGTGATTCCTAGCCAAGGTTATATATATGCAGATTCCAGGTGTATGCAAAGAGCAAAGATTTACACTACATTACAAAAAAGAGAAGGTACTGATTGACCTTTAGGTTACTTGTTTAAGAAGAGGTGAGAAATTTTAAGAAAAGGGCATTTGGGATTGGCTGGAAGTTTTACGGAGCTCTTGAGCATTGTAGGTTGAGAACCCCTGAAGGGAGTTTGGTGGAGGGGGAGGGGAGGTTTTGGGAAACGCAGCCAAGCTTCACTGGGAGTCTGTGGAAAGATATTTCGATGGGTGCACCACACAGATTCTAGTTAATTTCTAGGGAGTATGGGACAGAAACAAGGGACAGAAGCAAAAGGTATAATAATACGATTTATGGTTGACCCCTATCTTACTTTACTTTACATTATGTCAGTGATTTTAACACAGGAACGTGTGGAACATATAATTATAGTCCGCAGGTTTCGAAGATACGCCTACCAAGAAAATTTGCAAACCTTTGACTTTTGCACAAGATTAAAAGACAAAAAAATATATCGGAAACGCAACCAGACTTCACGGGCACCTGGTTTCTCTATCGATACTTGAGTGAGACTAGGTTAGTTTTGTGATATGCAGCCGGGGATAGCATCGAAAGGTACGCCGATCATGAAAGGCTGTGAACCCCTGACTTACACTTTGTATGTCCTGAGGTTTAAAAAAAAACCGAAACGCTGTCAAATTACACGAATACTTTGGCTTGTCTGTCGATGAGTTGGCCAAGGTGCAACACTTGATTGAGACTAGGTTAGTTGTGATTTGTGGCCAGGGATATTATTGAGAGGAACAGCCGATCATGAAAGGCTGGGAACCCCTGACTTACACTTTTTATGACCTAAACTTAAACAAGAATAAAAGAAAGAAGAAAACGCAACCAAACTTTACGAACACTTGGCTTGTTTGTCGATGAATTTGCTGTGGTATTTGGCTGAGAATAGGTCAGTTTTGTGGTAAGCGCTCGGGAACAGCATCAAAGGGTACGCCGACCATGAAATGCTGGGAATCCTTGACTCACATTTTATATGGCCTGATCTAAAGACCATAAAACGGAAACCGCAGCCAAACTTCAGGAATACTTGGCTTGTCTATCGAAAATAAGTTGGCCATGACCATGTACCGCTAATCAGTGATGTGTTGGGCTCGGCAGTTTGGGCGTCCTTCCACAACGCTTTCAACAATGCACCTTAATGGGACACGGCTAAGAAACCTGTCAGGGCCAAAACAATCAGGGGAGAAAATGGATGAATACTGTCTACTCCGCTTAATCGCATCTCCTTGGGTACGTGCAGATAGCTGTCATAAAAAGGAGTTGGTTATAGTTGAACTTCATGACTTTGAAATTCATCTACTCAGATTCCTGTCCTACACATTACCATTTTCCAATTCTTTGTTTCTAATTTTAATATATTAAAGTTAACCCCGGAATGCGATTTTCTGAGCTGGTCCCCTGAATTTTATTTTTTGAGCTTTTACTGGCTGCCATGTCTGAATACAGTACTGCGTTCCGTTTCTATGTAATTAAGCGCTTAAGCGGAAGTTCTTATTAAGTGGATTACTAATGTGCGAGGTCGACTTCGCTCGAGAGATAAAGGACAAGGAAACGAATCATTGATTCAGATGTCGTGTGGCACCATTATGTGAGGCACCTCTGAGGGTCGGGATTGTACAGAGTAGGAGAGTGCGACATTGATGTCCTTATGTTTGGGCCTTCGAAATCGTGCATGGTAAAGTTCAAGAAGCTGAAGTAGGGAAATAGCTCAATATAGTCCATATATTAAATATAACAAAAGCTGAACGTTTCGCCTGAAACAGAAACCAAAAGTTTCGGAGAAGACCTAGGCTACACCACATCATTCATAGAGGTCTGTGGCTTGCTGATCCTGATGGACTTTAACAGGAAGAACGAAGAAGAAGAAGAAGAAGAAGAACAACAACAACAACAACTGAACTTTCCGAAAATCTAAAAAGAAACCAAAACAGCTTCCCACGTAGTAAATCTAGGCTAGACGACGCCCACGGTTTTCTCATTTACTTCCCGGTCCCGTTTTCTAATTATAACACTTGTTTATCAGTAATTATAAGCATTACGGAGTCTTTCACGCTTTCGAGCCTTAGTCTCAGACCATGGCAGCTACAGGATTGTTTGTCCTGGTAGGCTGATTCGGAAAGGTGAAGTAGAGATTTTGTTGCTTTTCATGTAAGGGAAGGCTTTTTTTGTTGTTGTTGCACTGGAGCTCGTTTCAGGCGGATGATGGCTCGCGTGTTTGTCTCTTCGTTCCCAGTTCGTGGAGGGAAGAGAAATTGCGTACGCCTATTGGTATTGCGTGTTCCTTTGTGAGGTGCTCACCCTGAAAAGATGAGGTGAAAATTGAATATAAGGACAATTACAAAGCTTCGGGATGTAGACCTGAGAAACTGCTGGAGGAAAGAGAGTAAAAAGACATATTAGACATTTTTCTATTCGCTTTCATCGTTCATTAATATGTGAGAGCGCGCACTTCAAAGGCCTTTGGCAGAGTGCGTGTCTTTACTCTTTACCCCATACTGCACCTCGTGAGGGGCCTTGACATGCGCAGTGCATCGCGTCCTTTGACCTTTGGTTAAGCGATTGCTCTCGATGACCCAGGGGATGTGTCGGTGCTTATTTCTGCTCGTGCTTGGAGTCAAAGCGTGATGTGGCTGCTCAATTGGGTTTACCTTGCTAATGCGACTTTGTTCGCATGATTGTCTTTGCTCATTTTCTGTTGCGCACACCAAATGTGAGGATCTTGAGAAATTAACGTTGTTTTTTTATATAGCTTTGAGAGTGAAGGGGTGATTCTGTCTTAGTTGTGAGGTATTTTCTCAGATTGAAGCTTTCGAAAAGCACTTTCATAACAAGTTAACACACTGTCGTTTCAAATTAGCTTGATCGGTTTCTCTTTCAAGGAACAGAGTGTTTTTGCGTTGGAGGTGGGGGTGGGGGCAGGGGCCGGGGGTATGTTAGAGTTTTAAGGCATTCCTTGAGTCANAGTGCGACATTGATGTCCTTATGTTTGGGCGTTCGAAATCGTGCATGGTAAAGTTCAAGAAGCTGAAGTAGGGAAATAGCTCAATATAGTCCATATATTAAATATAACAAAAGCTGAACGTTTCGCCTAAAACAGAAACCAAAAGTTTCGGAGAAGACCTAGGCTACACCACATCATTCATAGAGGTCTGTGGCTTGCTGATGGCATTCCTTGAGTCAAACGTTAAATACAGTACAGTGGAACCCGTTTACAACGGGCATGGTTGTAATGGAAACCCGGTTGTTATCGGGCGCCATCTCAATCCCCATTTCCTTCCGCTAGCTGTTGCTGTTTTAACAGCTTTATCAAGTGTCTGAATTCACAAATTTATTTCCATTGTACATGGACATATAGCTACCACTGGACAGTACATAGGCAGACAAATGGGCATACACCAGAGAAATTAACAGACAAACAAAAAATGGACAGACAGTGAGACAGACAGATGGGCATATTAACATCCTAATATCACACATATTCAAACCTACATAGGACAGAAATGTAAAAACAGAGAAATTAGTGCTGATAATAATGGGTTGGGGATTGAAAGAGTGAAAACACGATTGTTCCAGCGAAATTGCCTCATTCTACCACTGCATGGGTGACAGTCGTTTTCGCTTAGTATTTACAAGCTGACTACCTGAGCTGTCCGGTGTTACGTGGGGGATGATTACATTTAGCATCATCAACGTGAAGTCTGCATGGTTACACATGAACCATGAGATTATGATCGAGGTTATTTTTAATTCTCCATATACCCCAGTTTAGAAACAACGGGAACGGTTATATCGGCATAATTTTAATAGTCCTTACAACCCTGATATTGCCGAGTTCCACACTGTTCCTTGGGAGCATGGACAAAAGTTGTGATTAAATGAAGTTGTGATTATCCGGTGACTTTTTACACAGAAATACATATGTAATATTTTGTTGTGCTGAAATTTTAGTTGTGATTATCTGGATTGCGATTAAACGGAGTCGACTTTATTTTGGTTTAAGGTTGAACGCGTGTCAGCGCTCAGTTTTTTGGCCATTGTTGTGTTGCAAGTTTGGTTTAAGAAGGGAAGGGGGTAGTCCGACTGCTGCTTCTTCTTTCGCTGCCCTGACTTTCATTCATTCTTCTTCTTCTTCTCATCGTAGTTCATCAAGAGACAGAGCAACTCTGGTGTAGTGCCTCAGCCCCAGGCTAGCGTAGAATTGGGTATGAGGAAGATCCATGATAATGAAAAGTAAAGCACACGGTGAATCCTCATTAGAGCGCAGACTTACTGCTGGTCAGCTTCTCTAGACAAAGTCGGGGTTGGACAAGTTCACTAACAAATAAAAAACAAAACATCAGTTCAGATTAAGTTCAGTTCACTAAGAGGAAAAAGCCCTGAAATCAAGTTTAGCTCAGTTCTATGGAAATGTAGTAGTTTTCAGATCAGGTCAGTTCCCTTTGCTTTTAGAAATCGGCATTTGGTTCTGGTTTTCGAGGTACATGGGGTCTAAGATGAACTAGAAGTAAAAATTTAAAGTTCAGATCAGGCACCCCCACATAGCTACAGTTCATATCCAGATCAGTTTATTGAAAATAGCTATATAAGCTCAGATCAAGTTCACACGAACTTAACTTAATTTTAGGAGCTGCGTTCATATGATCACAGTTCTGCTCGCTGAACCAAAATTCACGAACTGCATTCACATTATCTCACTTCTGCCCAACCCTGAAGACAGTTAGTGCCATCCGCTCTTGCTGACTCTGCGCCCTGCCTCAATATAAGACGTAGGTCTATGCCTCTGCCGTCGCCGCCAGCCAAAGTATAGACCCTCCAGGGGGGTAGGTTTCTGGTGTAATGAAATGTTCATAGCCGTCAGACTTCATAGACGGGAAGCTGGCTCGGAACACGGCATAAACGTCAGGACGGCATCCGTCCCCACGCCCATTCGACGGAGATAAAGGCTTTGGAATTGTACACGAGACGTCATGTCTAGTCGGCAAACGGCGGGTTCCGTTTGGTGGACGGTGGCGCGTTCACATTACGACATATTAAAATTTTCGGCGGTATTTCTTTAAAGTTGGAGGTATTTAATTTGTACCTGTATTATGATATTTACTTTCAAGTTAGAGGCATTTAATCATGTTCGTGTATAACGGTATTTTCAACCATACGCTTCTGTGTTGTTTTTTGGTTTTTGTTTTTTTTTCAGTATGAGCATCTTGTCTGCCTTTTGCTTTCTTTTCTTTTCATGAACGAATTTTGGGAATGTCGCATGTTGAAATATCGTCAGTGTCGGTATAGTCTATTCTTCACTTGCAAGTTTGCGTTTCCAAAATTGGAACCGTTATCATACTGAAGGAATTAGCAGAAGCGAGTTGTCCGTGATATTAAAACATTTATCAGGTTTGTAAGGGTTTTGAGTTGAGTAAACTGGTTCATCATACAGAGGAGACGTGTGTAGGGTTTTGAAGGAAATTTGCCTGAGTTTCGAAGTTGTTTAAAGAAAAAAGAATCAGAACAGGGCCGTTGACAAATTGAGATTTTGGGTGCGCCACAACTCACGCATATAGAGCTGTGTATCAAGGTCACACATGCATGTTGCATGTGACCACCAGCCAATCACTGACTGGATACTCCATTGTTTTCCAACCAGCGCCACTGCTTTCATGTGCCTTCTGCCAACCAGCGATCCACTCATAAGTTTTAGTTTTCTCTAGTTACTCTTTGTTAATGAATTTTCAGGCACGATTAGGGACGAAGCACAATAGGATAGGCCTGCTATTCGCAGCTCTATGATAATATTCACGGTGGTTTTCAACTTAACTGGTAAATAATTTCAGTGTAGAGCTTTCATTTTTAACTTTATGTTTGGATCTCTCTTTGACCACTGTGGCAGAGGTTGGCATTTGTATATGACATTTCCTGGTTTTATTATCAAAGTTTACCTTACAAATTAAAATTAGATGTGAATTTCACACCTGAAATGGATTCGAACTGTATAATATAAGCTCTCTAATATATATCTGACCTCATACAACGGTTTAAGGCTGAAGCTGGCCCATCACTGATGCCCGGTGGCAGAAGCATCTGGTGTGAGTTGGTGTGAGTATACTGTCATATGGTCAGGCATTTATAACTTTTGCTTGATGGAAAACGCAAAGTGTAGCCTATTAATAAATCGAACAAGATGAAAACTTTGCATTTGTTATAAAGCCTGTGTTATAAAATGCTCTGTAAGCGCAAGTGCTTGATTCTAGATCTAGTTCTACACCATGAATCGTCACCTCTGTAAAATCCACCTGCTTCTGCTCACCTATACAACCGTCCACCCCTTCCCTCCCCCCACTCCTCCCCATC
>JAWQUT010000062.1:1884304-1900251 GCA_033807755.1 Ellobium chinense
CCCAAGAGTTTTCCTATGAACTGTCTATGTATTGGATGTATGTAGTATTATGATTATCATAAACCTTTGTATGTTTATTAGAGTAATATAAATATAATAAGAACTGATTGTTAAAAAGAAACAGAGCTCGTTCTTTTATTTGTGTTCATCGAGCAAAACGGGAGCTCTGCGACTTGAAATACCAGTTCGAGAGACGTACAGGTACGTTTTATGTTGGAAATTAGTCAGTTTTAACCTAAACTCCGTAGGTGCCGGTCGATTATTTGGGAGCCAGGGGCTTTTTTTAAAAGAGCCAAAAAATCTGGTACATGGCTCCGAAAGAGCCAAGTCTGGCAACTCTGGAGTGACTATGACCGGAAAGGGGCGGGTATTCCTGGACACTGTGAGCGAAGGGCGACGAGCTTTGTGCATTACTGGGCGTGGGTCACAAAGGGACATGACGTAGTCTAATTCTTGGCACCGAAGAAAAAAGCGAAATGGCAGAATGGCATCAACAATGTGCTAGGTACATCGGTTTGTTGTTATTGTTGTTGTTGTTGTTGTTGTTGTTGTTGTTACTTTAGACAAAGGGTCATCTTGCTTTAGCCAGTATCAAGCAGTGGCGACATATAATGCTGTGATCAGAAATTCCTTCCCTTCCATTTCTGTTTCAAATTTTAAGACAAGAACTGAGGACCCCTTACAGAATGGAATAATTACATGCACTGATCAGTCACCTGAATTTCGACTTTCTGAGTTCCTGTTGTATATACTGACACTTTGTTACTTTGCGACCATTATCTGTCAGTATCTATATTATGCCTATTTTGTGGAAATCAGAGGTCCTTGCTTATTCCACATCTGCCTTTGTCATTTTTTGAGGTTTTGAGAAATCTGGCACACTGAACTCGTTGCCCAAGGCAAAATAATGAGGCAGATGTGGGTTAGCTTTGAAAATTGGGAATACAACATCATAATAAAACTTTACTTGTTTTGTTAATAATTAAAGAGATGAATGGAAGATCAGAGTAGTAGAAACAGTTCGAAAAGCAAAAAAAATAAAGTAAATGTAGAGTGAGCAAGACGAAATGCCATATGAGTAATCGCTGAGCAAGAGGGTCCCAGCCACCCTAGGCGACTTTAAATAAAGTTAGGACGATAATATAGATTGCGGTAATCCAGATGGAGGAGAAAGGAGAGACGTGCAACAAATCATTCAAGTAACTGCATCTTACGTGCTGTCTGGTTCAAAATGTATGCATGTAACAAGAGAAGGGGAGAGAGAGGGAGAGAGAGAGAGAGAGAGAGAGAGAGAGAGAGAGAGAGAGAGAACAGACCAGGTTTCATTACGTGATATTGGAGCTGACAAAGAAGGGTAAGTTTACAAACAGCAGTGGAGTTCCTCTTCGGCTAGTGACGCAACGGAGAAATGTTAGAGGATAAATTCAGTCTTCATATCGTAACAAGAGCAACCCCCTCCTATGCCACTTTCGTAAATGGTTCATTCTCCTGAATTTAGATTTTGGGTGCGCCACAACTCATTTATACAGAGCTGTGTATCAGGGTCTTTTATAGATTTCCAGAAGTCTGGAGGATCGTAATCTTCTCGGAGCTATGTTCTCACCAACCTCCCAACGTTTACCCCCCATCAGTTAAAGCTTGAACCCAGCACTTAACCCGAGATGACTGACTCTTAAAAAACGCACATTTTCCCAAAGCGCCAGTGCCCCGGGAGACGAACCAATGTTGACAGGGCGTTTAGACACATGTCATCTGTGGCCCTCACGAAACCCGCACGACTCCGGCATCAAAATCATCACTGTTTGGTCTAAACCTCACCACAACCATTCAGCCGTAGATTTCGGTTTCGGGGGTTTGTTTCTTTTTATGAGGGCGAGCTTCTTTTTAAAAAAAAGTTTCCACGGGGGGAAACCTGACAGACGAAAATATAGAAATTGGCTGATAAAAATCAAGCGCAGTGGATAATTCCCATGTGTGAGCTGTCCGCGGCCACAGCGTCCGCTTGTTTTATTTGGCTCGAGAGATAACCATCGGGCTGATCACAGGTATTTAAGCTGACGGGGAGGACTTCGACGATCGGTGGCTTTGATTTGAGACCCATAGTGTCTCTTTTAGCCGGGTGTGCTTGCCTGCTCGGTCACGAGAAATCACAATGCTGGCCTGCTGGCCCGGGTAAAATGCACTTAATTGCATCAGATTGTTCCGAGGTCAGAGCTGGCGCAGCATGGACACTCGCTGCTGTTGAAAATGGCTGTCATCTCCGCTGGGCTGGGAGCGTAGGCTACACTTTGTTTCCATGATAGAAGCTTGTGTGTGTGCGTGTGGGGGAGGTTGTTTTATAACTGAGCTAAGACCTCAATGTAAAATGTGTGTATTTGGTTGGGCATTTGTTTGGGTTAGCTGTTTGAGCATTTTGCGTTCACTTAAAATTGTGGGCAACTTCCGGTTCTCATGATTATCAACTCCACAGCCAGATTCTTGAATCCAGGAGCATTTATATTATCTCCCTGGCGATGATGTGGCAGTCAGACACGAAAGATAACTTACGCGAGTCCCTAGATACTCTATGTCTGGAGTGTCATCCATGATTAACATTTAGAACCATCATAAGGTCCTGGAGGGAGGTCCTCGGTCATTGGGCGTGTCTTGCCTTATTTATTGATTTGCAGTATGCCCCCACCCCCACCCCCGGCCTTCNGAAAAGAAATATATATGGAATGCGAGGTACAGTATCATCTGCGATGATGTATTATGTCGTATATCATGTAGCTTAAATCGAGATATACGACCTTTTTCGTCTGTGTTAAGTGGTAAGGCATAGTGTTCTATTCATTAAGTAGGAGGGGAAGGAGGGATTATGAGCCCGAACTGATCTTACCACAGGAGTTGTTTGTTTTTTTTAATCACCGTGAAGGATAACTTTTGAGAAGAAATTCATTAAACCACTAATATGTGGAAAATTTCCTGTCTCTACCAGGAGGTAAACCTAGGGCCACCAGGTGCATGTTGAGTATCCTACCACTACAGCACAGCCTGAATCTTGTTCTTTTAACTTTAGTATAGGGCTAATGTTCACCCGTGACCTTGACCACTTTCCACTGTTCACACGTCGTCAAGTGGACGACTTTTCTATCAGATTAATTTTTATTGTGACGAAATTTCAGATAGCTGGCGTTCTTGGGAAAAGCAGCTTCCATGTCAACTGTGGCCATTTTTCCGAATTTTCTTAAATTTCAACCAATTTTGATCATAGCTTCAATATGTAGGCTAATTCTTTCTTTTTTTTTTTTGCTGTTTAATCCTCTTTTGCCTCGAAATAAGTGAAACCGCGGATCACTATTATTCAAGGCACCAGAAACAGGTTCGGTTTGGAGAAGAATTCATTATGCTGTTATAAATGTATTCATGTACTTCTATGTAATTCTTTGGGACATGCTACTTATTAGACATGTGTCGTATACTTTCTATATCACAGGTTAAACAATATACTTTAGAACCTTACGACTTTAAACCTCCTCACCTTCTGGGAAAACGCGCTCACTTACTGCAACACTTTGGGCCCCAGGCCTTTATTTTATACACGAAATTTTATTCTTGAACTCCTCATATTCTGGGAATTATAGACTAGTCTTCTGATACTCGAGGCCGTGAAAATTTACTGCAAGACACGAGTGTCCTGTATGAGAGATTAGCATTTTGGTAGTTCACACAGTTTCGTTTTTCGTCGTCTCAAAAGTTCAAACTCATTTCGCAACACTACATTATCTAATTTGAATGTAATTTGCAATGTAGCTTCTATAATTTTCTGAAAAAGACGCAACTGCTTCTTGTCTAATAGTATCCCTGAACCTGCCTCTTACCTTGAAAAAAAAAATATCTCATTAAGAATGAAAGAGAAGCCACAATAGTTCCCCCAAGTCTCTAATGACATGATCCCGGAGAAGTGCTCTGGCATAGCTGTCTCATCGTTGTAATTAGGGCACTTGACTTCAGCCTCACGTTGACAATAGACAACGTATTGTTTAAAGAATGATCTCATAATAAGCGGTTCGGGACCTGTGTTTAAAGTCTTGCCACTCACCGAGCCTGAATGTGTGTGTGTGGGCGTGGCCCAGCTCTCCTCCGCTTCCTGTAACTACATATGCAGGGGCATTTATCTCTTGTGGAAGAAAGTCAGCAATCCACACCCATTTATTCAGTGCGTGCAGCCATTAATTTCCAGCCGAAGAGCTCTGCGACATTTTTTTTTTCATTTTTTTAAATTTTATTTTGAGGAGGATACAGCATTGTCCATGCAGTTGCCATCTCGCTTGACATGAGAAGAAGGATGATTATAATGAGAATATTGTACAGTCATTGCGGTTTCTTGGCTTCTCTTTTGCACACGTTGAAGAGGTGAGAAAGGACGAGATAAGAATTAAGAAAAAGGTAACATTTCATTTAGCCTCAAAAGGAATTTCTTGTACAGTGTCATGCAATATTATCCATTCACTCTATTCATGATAATCCACGCACATGTAATACGAGGCGCACTGTCATTACAGAAAAAGAAGATTTGAGAGCTATACGGTGTTACAGCTGGGTTTGCCACGTTTTTATCGGTTTCTTAGAATACACAAGCTGGTTCACACAGTGAGAGCTCCGTCGTGAAATCTGGTGAAAGTGCAAAGTGTTGTATGTGAGATAAAAGGCGCCTGGTATGAGGCCCATGTAGACATCTTAATAATACACGCGATTGCATGAGCAGTTGGAAGTCTCGATAAGTCAAGTGGAGTGGAGGGGCTGTCATATATGAAGCGTAATTTGAAGCGTCTTAAGATTTGTCAATTTTTAATTTTTTTTATTTTCTATATCAGGTCAAAGAAAGAGGAGGAGTTATGCGTCCTTGTGCAATAGACAGCAGTTTTTAATTGACCTAATTGCCAAAAGTCATCAAATGCTGCAAGGCCTATAAATACATAAAACTCTCTGTGGCAGCCCTTGTTAGATCCCCATGTGTGCACTGGCTTTAAAAAAAGAAAAAATGAGGATTGCATGTACGAGATCTGAAGCTTTGCCATGCACGGTTGGGTCTCGCGAGTGCTGAAGACGAACGAATTACATATGCATTGTCGTGAGACCATCCCACCAGCAGGTTCTTGGGGGTTCGCCAGGGAGACTGAAGCAGTTGAGTTCTGGAAGATTGCGAAACTTTTGTGTTTCAAGATCCCATGACGCCATCTCAGAGCCTAAGGATTATCTTTCATCACCAGTCCCTTTTGACATCCGTGATTCACGTAATTGCTAACTCTCTTCCTCGTTGCGACTTGTTCATTCAGCGAGTAACCATATGGCCATATAGATTATATGCCAATTTCATTAGCTCATTATTGCATTTACTGACAAGGTTGGGTCGCCAAAGGAAATGATGAAGAAAAGCTCGTCATAAATGTACCCATTACCTTTTCAAACGGAGACATCTGTTTTTCAATGCTCGTTCTTTCCTCCTTTTCATGTTTTTCGCATGGACTCTGTCCTTTCTTATCGGTGTATTTAATCCCAGCATCACGCACAAATATTTCTAAGATGTTTTGCACCGAAGGTTGCTCTTCACGAGAATGAGCTTAGTAGAGCGTGAGTGATTTACAAAAATATGAGATTGCCTTGGCGACCTGGCCCGAATATGCCACCCGACGTTCACGACTTCTCGGTTCAGGCCCGCAAAAAAGGAAAAAAAAACCGACCTGGCGGTCTCCTTGTGAAATGATGAAGGCAAATTGATCTTGGCACATGACTACAAGACGTCGGAAAGTCAAATGAGTGCGATGGGCATTAGACGCGAATGTTCTGGACAAAACGTCTTTTTTCCTGCCTCCATTAGAGGGGCGGGTGGCTTCTTTTCTTTTCGCTGTCGCAGAGGCGGAGGTAGGTAAAGGGCGTCTAGGTGGTGGAAAAAGCGCATGTACGTCAGTAGCATGGTGGCAGGGGATAAGGACTGAAGGAGGTTATTTTGTTCCAGCTCTTACAAGAGCGCTTCTTTCAGGCGTTTTTGTTCGTCGACACTTCTTATAGCTAAAATGTGCTATCCGGCGCCAGTGACTTTTCGATATTGCTTGTCAGGTCAACGCTGGCTTATATCTTCATTCTTGAATTCTCGTGACTCATAATGATTCGACTATCCTTCCTCATCTGCCCATTTTTTACCATCATCCTCCCCACCCCTCCACTCACACCTGTGAAGCTTTGAGCGCGGTGATAGTTATTCACCTGACACCCTGTACTTTGTGATTTCGATTTCGATCAATCACCCATACACTTTGACAATACTCCATGGATATTTGAGGGGACACAAGACAAAGAAAATGGTTCCAACAATAAAAACAGGGGGCAACATTTTAAACCATGGCAATGGGGAAACAATTAGAGTGTCTTTTGGTCGGGGTGACAATCGTTTCCCATTCATAATGACAATACGAACAGAAGGGGGACGGGATGAATTCAGCGTCTTGAGTGGGTCAGATAAGATCTGGGAATCAGCGGCAATTGTATGAAATAGGAGACATTGGTTTTCATAGTTTGAACTACACGTGGCTTTTCGACCTTTTTTGAGACTAGGAGAGAATCAAAGAGGGCCCAACATTGCCGGCTGTGGTGGTGTCGTTGAAAGTGGCCGTACCAGAGAGAAGGAAGTGGTGGTGATAGTGAGTAGTGGTTTAGTGGTATACACTGTCGATTCCACTTGAACACGGTTCCTTTAATGATAAATTTTGCTCAATCTCTTTTCAGATATTGAAATTCTTCATTTCTTTATAAATAACACTAGAATCGCAACTCTTATTACTCGTAGTTTCCTTGGTGCTCTAGAGGAGTTGCGTGTGGAATTTACTATTTTTAAAAAATCCATGTTCTAACTTCCGGGGAAACACTGCTCTTTATGACTGAGAAAACAGGGTGAGCAACTCACCACCATAAATACGTTTGATTTTCTGTGTAAAATGGCATACCAAAGTGCTGAATGGTACATTGATTTTTTTTCTCCTTTAAGGGTGCTTACCCTACAGCAACTAATATTTGTGAAGGCACGAGATGTCTGACATCTGATTTCATCCATGTCTCTTAGAAAATTCTATGCATGTTGTCAGGACTAGCCTAGGCTAATTGATCACAAATTAAAGGCTTTATCACTGATCCAGAAATTCAGTAGTTTTCACCCTGTGTGATTAATTGAAAGTATTCTGTCACAAATGATAGCGTCCAACTCTTTGTAACCATACTACTGTAAGCTAATACAGAATATATTATTTAGAGTGGGAAAGGGGTCTGAATAGGTTGACTGAAAACTCTGTGCATGTTGTTTTGACTAGGCTTAGACTACAAGTTTTTCGCTCTGGTGTGATTAACTGAAATTATAGTCATAAGTGATAGTATCAAGCTCAATGTAACCAAAATGCTGTAAGCGAATATAGGAATAGGTAATACAGGATGCGAAAGCGGTCTGAATAAGTTGACTGTATTATATCCTATCCTACTGTAACATGAGCCGTCCTTTTGGTTCTCTTTTATTGTATTTGTTGTATATCATCATTTCCACTTCAATACATCATTGCCTTTCTCACTTTCCCAGAACAAAGAAATAGTTGTTGGTTGGTGCTGTTTGTAATGCAGTAGACAAGTCGATGCTGTGTTATGAAATTTTTTATCAGTCTTCCACTTTACCACCAGCGGTGCACCCCGTCTCTGCCTGCATGGTCTTGTACTGAGAATTTCACTTGTCTCAGCATACAAATGTAGCATCTAAGCACCGAACACACAATGATTGACGTTCTTTTTCCCCCACAGTCTTAGAAGACGATTTTGTTCACGTGTCTTCCACAGATGTTTTCCACGACAGCAATGAGACTTTGAGCAGTTCAGGATCCAGCATCACCACCATCCCCACACGAGGTGTGGCCGAGATCAGCATGGACAACATGTTCTCAAACAGCGGGGGCAGCGGATCACCAGACCTCTTGGGCTGAAGGATGAGGGTTGCTGGGTGCTGCATGGATGGGATCCACACAGCAAACAGTACTGCTGTCTTTGGAAGAGGCTGTATGCGCCACACTAATTTTCACAGGAGAGGCCAAAAATTTCCACTTTGCGCCTCATTTCATCAAGTGTTTGGTTATCGTTGGTTGTTTTGGAAACTATAAAAGCTGCCTCCAGATGGAAAGATGGAGAATGTTAGGCTCCATATAAAATGCGAAAACATGAATCTGACCCAGTTTGGCGTATAAAATCTTTTTGCTGTAACAGAACAGAATAGCCATTGATATTTCAGATATTAAAGTACACCTATTCAATTTAAGGGTTACTGTATGGTACACAGTGAGTTCGTGTGAAAAAGAGTGATAGGGCATAATGTCAGCTGACTCAGCTTATTTGCAAATTCCACCATGATTGTGAAGTCTGAAAAATACTGAATGTCTTTTTGTAGGTTACCAGTATTTATTGATACATCCAAAAAACTGTACTAAATGTCAGAGGCAGCTTTGTTAGATCTGTGAAATTGTTTTGACAGTTCTTGGGTAGAGTGAAAAACAAATAATTAAGTAAATGCTCTTCATTTTTTCCAGAATATGATGTTCCAGAGAAAAAAATTAGCAGGCTTGTCTGTCAGATATGTTTTGAATAATGATACTGATGTCAGATCCTGCTTCTACTGACTTCAGTAAATACTGTATTCCCTTAAAGTGTTGCTCTGCTTCCTCCTACCCGTTCTCTTGGAAATTACCTCTTCTGCCTTATTTCAAGGTAACAAAAAACTCATAGGAACAACGTGATGAGGCCACTGTGCCTGACTCTTGTGTTAGCTTCATGTCACTTCTGTAATTGCCTTTATACGTGGTTGTCCATATCTGCACTAAGACACTCTTTCAATAACTCCTCTGGCTATGATACGAGGTTTCATCGAGCTCTCCAGCTTCTCGATATTGTCCTGACTCATGTTTCAGTTGTCCCATCTCCCCACTTCAGATTCACACGCTAGTGGCGCCAATTAGAGAGAAAACAATAGGCTTCGGCCTTAAATATCTACCAACAATAAAAGAACATGAACAAAGTCTAAGCAAGCATAAATATAATGTGGGACTTTCACCAAAGCCTAGTCTTTCTAGCCATCAATGTATATAATATTTGAATGATTCCTGACACTTACATATTATGAATTTGTTTGTTTCTTCCATACACAAGCTCTCTCATATCACTCTGTACTAACATTATGATAAGTTTGATATCATGCAGACTTGTACTTTGATATATCCTAATGCTTAACGAGATTAATTTTGAGACTGATATTTGGTTTCTTACTGGTTTTCATGAATAATAATTCCGCATCAGTGTTTGGCATTTTATTTACTGCTAAAGTTGCTGTAGAACTTCATGGTCTCGATTTTCATGAGCTCATATTGTTTGCCTACATGTTCCTAAACTGTTTAGCACGCTTGCTCTACATATTTGTAGTTAATTTGCCTTAAGAACTGTAATACCTTGTGAGCTGGAAATTCTGAGACACTTCCTTGAAATTCGAGTTCGTAAGTTCTACTGTAAATACTCTATGGACCAAACCATTGTCACCTCAGTTTTCTAGCCAACTATTAACACATATACCAGCTTATATTCTTGCTCAAACTAAATTCTTTTTCGGTTTGCTCCAATTACATATATGTATTTCTGCTGCTAGTCAGACCCCCGTGTGGGGGAAAAAATTGTATTTTGTTGAGGGGCCTCTAAAATATATAACATGCTAGAGCTAAATTGCACTAGGATGACAGTATAACAAAACATAAGCATTTGTAAATAAAACATATGTGATCTGTGAATATATGTGGTTTATCGGTGAATATATGTGGTTTATACTTTCTATGAAATTGCATCAGGTGATTGAAGAGGTCATTGTCTCAGGGTTCATGCATGTAAATATCTTTGGTTTTGTTGTTATATATGTATGAGTATTATTTGTGAATGCCTTTCATATGAACAACTTTATGTGGATTTGGATGTTGAGGTGAAAGCTCATTGCTTTGTTGTATTGCTTTTTCCCATATTTATGAAGACATAACATTGGTAAGAGTATGTCAAATTACAATTTGTCCACTTTTGGCAGTTTCCCTAGCAGAGAGTGTAGTTTGAGAGAACGAGTGATTATAGCAGTAATGTCATGATTTGTGTGTCACTTTAACTCTCAAAAGTCTGGGTGTCAGCTAGATGAGAAAGTGGTCGATGAGTGGTAATAGTGTGCATGAGGAACACGGTTTATGTCTTGGCAGTGGATTGTACTAATGTAATATTGTATTGTAATGTATTATGTTGGCCTGTGGCCTAATAAAACCTTTGAATTGAAATTGAATTAAGTCTGAACTGTGGCTTTAGGTGGAACCATAATTGATGGACCTTATTTGCTTGTGTTGACAATTTTGTACTTTTCCCCTGTCATAGCTGCTGGCAATCAAGGGTATATTTATGCTAGGTATATTTTAATTTGAATATGTATAATGATGAAGGATTTATTCTACACACTGTCATTTTGGTAACTGCGATAACTTTTCAACCTACTTTCAGTCTTATGAACACTCTTAGGCAGGATGGCCAAGAGGTAGCGTGCTTGATTCTTGGTGTAAAAGGACTTGGGTTTAAATCCAGCTAGCAGCAGGTTTCTCCTAAAGTAGATCACAAGTTGTTTAAAAGACAATTTTTGTTGATGTTTAGATGAAGCACTACATCTGTTTCTGATGTAGCCATAACTTGTTCTGATAAAGGATGCTAAAACAGCGATAAATGTCGAAGTCATTGTAATACCATCTTGCTTTCTTTGTGATAGACTAGTTGGAGGACAATATCTTGCATGTTGAACAATGGATTTGTTAGTGTTTGTTACTCTTAAATGGGGCCACATATAATGCTTACATCCTACGATGCCATATTTGAAAAGAAAACATTGTTAGATTTTCTTTTCCCACATAAGAACTTCAATGAAGTTCCAAATTTTGAACGCTGTACTTTGGCTGGCACCACAAATCATCACCATCATCAGTTGAGAGCACACCACAGGATGTGAAAAGTAAGATTGGGTGGATTTTGAACCATTATTTGAAGTCAGGTTTCAAGATGCTACAGTAAAAAACAAGCAAACAAAGCGCCCAGTGAGTGGATGGAGTTTGGTCGAAAAATTCACAGAAATAGGGACTGATATTTTATTTTTATAACTGGTTTGTGCAATTTTCATGTGACACTGTTTTCATAGTGGTTGACAGAATGGTGACACCTGCCAGAAAATTGTTTGTCAATAACAATGTGAATTCCAGCAGTTCTGATGTTTTGCTCTTCTAGTAGTGTTTGCAACCATTGGTTGTGAAAATGTTGGAGATTAAAGAGAAGCGATAGTATTAGTGTCAAATGAAAGATGTGTCTTTAGTGTAATTTCATGGCCTTATTGTTGGTATTGTTGTCCTCATTTCTTGCCCAGTTTCCTGCTTCATTTTGCCATTTCTTACATGCTTAGTTTCAATTCCAGTGCTGTCCTTGCCCTGGTTTCTATCTTGGTTTCCACTTAATGTGGGGGTGACAGTAGTCTTGTTGATATGTTTCTACAAGTTTTAAAGGAATGACAGAGATGTTAACTACCATGCTCTTGGGATTTTCAGTAGAGTTTCTGCCACATAAGGAATTTTCAAGTAGAGGGGAATTATTTATTTTGAATTATTTACTATGAAGAAATATGTTTTGAAAGTGGCTTCTTTGTAGCTTTCACTGGAAAAAAATAAACATCAGTACTAGATATTGGGAAGTGTCCAGTTTAAGTTTAATTTTTCAGATACCAAATTACATGATTTTCTTTTTTTTTTCCCGTAAATTGAATGGTGTGTTTCCTACTATCTGCATTTCTCTGGAAAAAAAAAACAGCCTCATTACTATTTGTTTGGAAATGTCCTCTTTTTCATTCATAAAGATGTATGTGATTTTTTTTGGGGGGGAATTAAGGTGTGTCTCTAAATGGTCTGTGGAAGTATGAGAAGTAATTCGCTTGCAAGGTTGTCATTCATGCATAATGTGATAATACCAATAGGGCGTTACATTCGGCCAGATTTTAGTACAGCTGTACAATTTACAGTACAATAGGACCTCATGGACCTCAAGGTCACAGACTTCTTCTACTTGAAAGACTGATATACTGTAATGCTGATCTTCTCTGTTCCTCATTTTTTTGTGTAGAAAGATTTGCTCATAAACTCAAAATTCTGGACTGGTCCACGGGAATTTGAGGACATGAGGTCCTGATGTTCTGTGATTCACTTTGTTCGAAATACGTGTAACATGAATCTAATGTGTATGTGTGGGTGGTTTGATAGAAATGCAAAGAAAGGAAGAATAGGGGGTATGGAACTGTTGCCGAAAGACACTGACATCTAAATGAAGATTGTATTGATGCTTAAGGTTTTGCGTTAAGGATTATGATATAGGGAGGGAGCGTGTGGATTTCAAGTGATTTCATGTCTGATGTATTATATCTATGATGTGCCATCAGAGAATGATCTTTCAGGCCCACCAGTATTCCAGTAAAAAAAGCTCTTCATGGAACAACTTGGTTGACTGGTTATGGCATTGGACTTAAGATCAGATGGTTGTGCATTTGACTCCTGCAAAAATATATTTTTTGTAAATGACTGGTAAAGCATCTCATTCACATTCATACCCCT
This sequence comes from Ellobium chinense, assembly GCA_033807755.1. Taxonomy (NCBI): domain Eukaryota; kingdom Metazoa; phylum Mollusca; class Gastropoda; order Ellobiida; family Ellobiidae; genus Ellobium; species Ellobium chinense. The sequence goes on from JAWQUT010000062.1 coordinate 1,897,018, forward strand.
CTGTCTTTGTGCAGAATGGGCACCGAGCAGCAAAAGCTAATGTTGGAATGCTAGTGTTGATGTATTTAGATATGAAGATGGCAGTATGATTTTTCACTGTTGGCTTTGCAAGCGTTTCCACCCACCCCATTCTTACTGGTGTGTAATGAGTCAATATATTTGACAAAGATATTCTTTCATTCTTCATCAAAATTTTGATACACAAACAGACACCAAAACCAATTACATTTTGAGCTTTCTGTGCAGAAGAAATGATGAAAATTTAAGGGTTTTTAGTCAGTAAACACAGTGATCGTATGACTTTAGCAACATCTAGAAATTTAATAAATAAATTTAAAATCTACCATAATCTAAAGCTGCAATCACTTTCCAACTTTGTAGAGCCTTTTAAAGTGAAAGCAAGGGCCTATGTTCTCTCCCAATGGCCAGTTTATGTTTTTATAAGGACTTTTCAATATTGCATACCCATTTTGCCCAGTTCATTTGACATCTTCATATCTTTAAGATAGCAGTAGTGCTGTATGCTCATCAGCGAATTGAGAAAGTTCAGTGAGAGAAATAGCTTGTTGGATTATATTAATGTGAAGTCCTGTAAGCAAGCATTGCTTGGATGACTTTGTAGGCAATTGCTTGGATGAAAAGAATAAGAATTTCAAACATGGAGATGCATAGAAAATAATTTCATTGGAGTTTGTGAGATTATTGTCATATATAAATACAGAAAGAACTCTTACCATGCATTGCTTTTTTGTTCTCATTTTGTGTTTTTTTTCCTATGTATGGTGAAATAATTCAAATGTGCTGGTACATTTAACTACGGTTTGTATTACATTAATAAACGTTAATGCAGGAGACATCTATGTCTTGTTGGCTTAAGTATTTCAATTCATATTTATAAATTCATATACATGGGATGTCAGCCCATTAGCAACAGGTTTAAAAAGTTTATTAACCATGCCCAGACTGTGCTTGACCGTATATGGGCGGTCAAAATCACATTTAGCAAATGACGGGACAGACACGACAGATTGAACACTGCATCATCATGGACAATTAAAGTACAAAAATACATAATGTTGTTACTATGTTGTTACAAGTTTCAGGAGTACAAGAGTGACGCTCGAAGGTGCTTTTTGCGATGAATTCACACTTTCATGTTGATATTCATAAAGAGTTAGTTCAAAATACATCCGGGTGTCGTAAGTATTGATATCCAGAAATGATGTTGCTGCTCATTAATCATTACACTCCCTTTAGCAGAGTTGGATGTCGACTAGAGAAGTAGAGAGCTTGTATTTTCAAGTTTGGATCTCTTATGGACCATTGTAGCAAAGGTAAGCATGCGCATATGTCATTTCCTGGAGTTACGATCATTTTAGGTGCTTTAAAATCAAATCAGATGTGAATTTCATGTCTAGTTGGTATTTTGAAATCCATATATTGTCACGCAAGATATCCAAATTTAAAAATCAAAGCTCTTTATTAATAGTGAACATATCACAGTGCCTAATATTACTGGTTAGTTACATATTTTTTGCAAAATTGAAACAAACAAGGAACCTTCTGAGAGGCTTCCATCATTCTCAGCCCATGAGTAGTCCAGGCTTCGTTTCAACTTTACTTCTTTTCTTTTTTTTTTCTTAAATTCATTTGACAAATGGATGAAAGACAGGTAAACAATCTTATTTTGTTGAGTTAAGGAAGGTGAATGCCAAACACTATATTTTGTGTTGACAAGGCTGGATCTCTCCAGTTAATATAATCACTGCCCAAAATTCATAAAGAAAGTTTCATATTAATTAAAATGACACAAAATATCCAAAATTTACTTAAAACTGCAAAAAAAAAACAAAAAAACACATCAGATATTTGCAGGCTGTCGAAGCTCAGTTAACTGGAGTTGTAATTTGAAAGATACTGTATCTGAAATTTTTAAATGATGGGAGTAGCTTCGTTAGACAAATTAGTACTTTACATAAGAAGTAAGTATAAATTAACACTGTTGCCTTTATCTTTTTTAACTGTAATAATGAGGTTGCTGTTCAGTGAATCACTTATGTAAATCAACATGGGTTATATATCACTCCTGTTCTAACAACAAATGTCTACCAAACTGCAGTAAAGAGGGCGTGTAACATACAAATCCTGTGGATATATTTGAAACGGCTTTGTTGTGCATCTCGCATGAATATACCATTGCACAAGCAAATGAGTACAGCTTTCAACTGAAAGAAGGACACTTTGCCGTGAAACAAATGATCTTACACTATTTTTAATATGTAACTGACATAGCTGTTCATGGAAATGAGATTTGCTCGTCAGTGCTTTTCAGCAGTAGTTTGAGAACACCAAACTGAAGATCTTGTACCCACTTGCATCTGTTCTTCTTGTGCCTTGCACCTTATTATAAGATTGTGGAAATCTGGATACAATGTGTCAGGCATAGCCAGAGTTTCAGCTTCTGTTATTGTCAATAATATAATAATATTATTTATTTAGAAAACTACCCCTTTACATCGGGGGTGATACTGGGCGGGGCCCCGAAAGTCACGTCCAGATAGAAAATTTACATTACATTATAATACACTACATTATAACAATACATTTTGCGAACATTAAAAGAATCTGATATTACAACATTGTTTTAAGAATTTCTTTACGATACCATCCACACTTTTCCAAAGTGTGCCCATAAGAGGATCACTATCTAATGTAAAAGCCATCTTCTCCATAACATTCATATGCACAAAATCGTTAAAAACATTTTGACAATAAAACTCCTGGCATATCACTGACAGTGTTTTAAGAAAGTCATCTCTTTCATCTGTGTATCTATTACATTAAAAAAAAATATGTGTGCATGAATCCCTTTTCTTTCCATCACGATGATTTTGATTTGAATGTACTTGGTACTACTAAGCTACTTTCCGTTCTAACACCTGCTTTAGTCATTTAATGCAGAAGGAATGAGAACATCAGCTGTACCATGCTGGTGTTGATCATTGTCAACGAAATACTAGTAAGTGATGGGAATAAGGCTCGACCTTCGCCCATTTCTAATAAATGTGTTATGGACAAGCATGCAAACTATGACAATTAAAATGTCCAGATGGGGATCAGGCGCTTGGATAATGGACATGTAACCAACGGCTCGCACGGATGAATAGGTGAATAGGTGAATTGTCATGATGACTTCTTCATTTAAACTTGTCCAGGAGAACATATAGTTTAACT